>JAAAYG020021846.1:32370-46103 GCA_009936455.2 Tomocerus minor | reverse complement strand
CTCTCTCTCTCTTGCTTCAATGGATTGCAGCCTTTTGTTACGTGTAGCGTGGCAAAACGAAACGCACACATAGACACATCACATGATAGCATCCTTCTACATAAGCATTGCTTATGTATATGTGAAAAGCTCTGAGTGCAATTTGCGCAACCAATTGTGCACTTCACTCCACTGCGAATATTGTGCACAAGGAAAGCAACAAGAGACTCATTTTTATATGTAGCAGTACTAGCAACGGCATTTCACTCTGAAAATAGTTTACTTTTTATTAAATGTACCATTCATGAATTTGCCTGAATTATTTGCTAGCATTACAGACAATGTTATGCATGTGTCTGACTTGCCTTGGCTTAACAAGCCTACGTCCGCTTTATATAACCACTTATTTACATTTGACTGGGCTAGAAATAATGGCATAATAAGCCTGATCGAGTCGCAATATCTTGCATATCAATATCCGTTTCCGTTGGCTGTAGACAAGGAACTACAAATTAAGAAAGCATAACATGCTATACAAAAAAGCTATAGGCTACATGGCAATTTGCATCTTAAATTCGGTGTTCAATCTAATGTCTCTTTCGATGTAGGTTTATGCTCCAAATGTTGATTTTGGTTGCTGGGAATGCCAATTGGTAGTTTCATCTGGTCGTGTGTCCGCATTGATAAAGATGTTATACTAGAGACAATAAACCAATTATCGTTGTTATCAGTAGAACCACTTGCATTGTAATTTTAATGACAACTATGTAGGGCTGTAACCAACAAATCTTAATATAAAGGAATTGAGCTAGAATTTTAGAATGGCAATATCATCGGCTGTCGAAACACTAACGTTAGCTACTGCGATATTAGCATTGGTACTGTTAAGCAATCGATATTAACAAGTTCTGATATTGAATCTGTTTTTTACACGAATACGGATGGTTTGGGTATGATTTGATGAATCCTATGTACTTGAGTTTTGATAATTTTGATGTAAGTATGCTGGAGTAAAGCTTAAATAAACTTCATTTTTAACGCAAGGGCCAAGAGTAGTCTTAAAGCGTCAGCCAACGTTCTGTTTAAGCTGATGAGTATAAGTACATTCGTCTCCAATATGTAGTATTGGAGTTGATTACTTTCTGCTTTTTGGTATTTTTTAAGTTACAAACTGGAAGCACTTGTTTAAAAAGTAAAAAAATTTCAACATTAAGTCGCAGAATGACTGCTTGCTGCTATTTGTTGTCTATCCATGCAATTTCTATTTCCATTACTTACGATATTAATCTAAATGCTAAGCCAGAAAAATGTTATATCGTTTTATTTTTGCGGAGTAGAATGAAGAAGGCCAGCTTGATGTTGAAAATGTAAAACCAGCAGAGGAAAACGAGGAAGCTAAAACTAATGAAGAATCTAAGCAGGAAGATACTCCTGAAGACCAATGCCCCGGAACTACACCTACTACTGATCAAGATGGGAGTCAATCGAAAGTTTCTGAAGAAAGCAAAGATGTACCTCAGAAGTTACCTCCTCGCAAAATTGAAATTCTTCCTCCCCCAGACAAAGGAATTTTGGTTGCGGCTGGTTTCAGGTGATAAGCCTAGTTCATTTGTGTCTTTTAATTTTACTCTCTACATAACAATTTTAAGCGGATGATTTAGTCATTAGTCGTATTATGAGTGTTAGGAGTTAGTGTGATGTTATTGTTCTTATTGGAACTGAGGCTATTACATCTGATTACAATATAATAGCAGCAATACCTAGTAAAACTTTCATCAGTTTCACTTTCACCTTAAGGTATATAGTACAGTTGACTATAATGCGCTGCAAACTGCAAACCTCTACAGCAGTTCAATGTCAAGGAGGTACACTTGCAATTCTGTAGAAGTTCTTGGGGGTTAGCGTTACGGAACTATGTAGGTTTTCTTTTCAACTCAAAACCTATCTAAATTCCCATCTCCAACAAATGCAAAATGACATTTGTTGATTTTGCACTACGTTTTTCTTTGTTTTTCACTTGATGATTTACACAAAGAAGATTTTATATGAAAATAAAGGTGCAATACTAGTCACAACGTTTACTGTTAGCTGAATTTCTATGTTTTACTAGCTAATTAATATCCCTAACACTTTCGACTTTTGGTAAAATGCTAAAGCAGAACAGAAATATCATTATCATGTTACAACCTATAGACAGCCTATAAAAACAGAAAACCCAAAAGGTCTGTACAAAATTCATAAAGTAAAAATACAATTGAGAATTTTTCTGTTGCGGACAGAGAGAAAACATTGGATGAAAACAATGAAAAGATTATCAAGGGAGTTAAATTTGCCGATGGTATCAATCCTGGTTGTGGAACTTCCTCTTCGGAAGGGGAAGAAATGACATCTCCCCCACCCCCCTCAGAAATGAATGCAGTTCCTACCAAAAAATCCAAAATGTTAAGAAAGAGGAAGATTAAAGTGAAAATAGTGAGGAAAGTCGAAGAGAAGAAACCCGAGGAGACCAAAGCCGAGGAGACTAAAGCCGAAGAGACAAAAGTCGAGCCTGAGCCGGAAGTTGAGCGACCTCCACCCCCGCCGTCACCTCCGCCCTGTCCAAGTGCAGCATATCCATTTTGCCCCCCTGGAATTTTGTATCAAGTTTGTACTCAATATGCAGGTAATTAAAACAATTGGTGCTCTTTAAATTTAATATTGGAACATATTATCTGCAATGCAATATTCTCATATATTCGTGTATTGTGATGTGCATTTGCTGTAGCATTGCAAATGCCCCCAAATGTTCTGCGTTCAATTAACTTTCTTTTCTTCTGCCCGTCGACTAATCATTTTCAACATGTCAGGCTTAAAACAGTCAAAACTAAAACTGTCTTTATAAAATTATTTCAGAGATTCAATTTTGCAATATATTAAAATTGAAAAGAATTTGTGTGCATTTGATCCTCAGTGTATTCCATTCCTGTACGGTCAATTATTTTTGATTCTAGAACCCTTTTTCATTTCATTCACATCTGCATTTTTTATGTAGTCAAATAATGTTATTGTATGTATTTTTATTACTCAATACCAAACCAATACGCACAATTTTTTTAATTTTTTTTGAAATTGTTACTTGTATAGATTTGTGCTGTTAGTTGTGACATGCAATTCTTAAAAAATTCGAATTTGCAAATCTGACTAGGTAGATGATTTGTATATTGAATGTTTATTTTTCTAGTTTTACTTACTAGGGAAAGAAATGGTAAAATTCTTTAGCCTTAAACGAGAAGAATGTATGTTATTTATGTGACAAATACTAATTACCTACTTAATTATCTGGGTACTTAAGTTGCAAATAATCTATTTTTACAGTATTATATGCACAAGCAATGGCAGAAAAAGGGATTGACATAGTGTTCCAGCCCTCGACACAGATTCCAACGATGGGAGAGAACTTGATACTTTCTGATACACTCGGAGAGAGTTTGGAAGCTCCAGAAAATATCGATTTTCCAGCCTCGGAGTCTGCATTAACGAGCGTGCATGATGCATCCTACGAGCACTCTTCATCCAATATTCCAACTTCATCCGAGTCCCCCGTGCAGACCACAGGATCCAGAATTCCGACAATAATTCGCACAGCAAACAGCCCTCCCATGCTAGACTATGGAATTGATAAGTCGAACTGCAACCTGATGATTAGTCCAGTGTCAAATGAAATCCTCGACAACAGCATCCTGAGCAGCATGAGTCGGAAAAGAAGTGTCAGTAAGAACATTGTAGAAGTGCCAATCGTGGATATGGCCTGTATCCCCACTAACTTACTGCGCCCGGAGACAGTGTCGCAAAGCGATTTGAATCTAGATGAAATACCGTTACCAATGGCTATGTCACCGTCGAAAATTCCTGTTCCGGTTGGGACCCCACCGCTGTCTTTCCACATATCTAGCAAACCTAAGAAGTACATCGGGAAGTCACTAAATAAACACGTACTCTCGTCCAAGCTAAGAAATAAGGTACGATCCTCTCTGGTGACGCCGAAATTCGTTCATTCTACCCCGTCATCGAACATCATCGTAACTCCGATTTCAGATCCACCGTATGAGTACAATCCCTACCCGCTTTCTGACAGTCCGTGTCACAGTCAAAGTACGGGACTCTCGCCAGGACCTTCTCCGGTTTCGATATCCGTCAGCGTTCCGCCACCTCATATACCTACAATTCCACCTGGTGTAGATTTGTCTCGTCCACCGCCTTCTTTCACACCACCACCACCCGGGACGATCGATTTCTCTACTCCTTCTCCAAACTCTTCCGTCGCGTCTGCGTTGGGTAATGGCTCAGTCTCTAATAATAGCTCACCGAATAATGTTTCCTCTATCACTAGTATATCTATAGTGCCAGAAGAGCAGAATGTATCTTCGAGAACTCTCCAAAAAGAGCAGGACAACGACACCGCTCCTCCGACCCCTCCACCCCCGGGAACATCTCCCCGATATGTATGCTGATGCTCCTAGTACACCGTTCAGCTTTTACAAAGAGAGTGGATTATTTTTCTCGATTTTGATACATGCACTACAATGCACTAAGCAGAATCATCTGCAAATAATGTCTTCTTAATTCTAAACTGCGCAGTTTTGGCTCCTTGTCAAACAATTAATTTTTTATTATCTCACAATTGAACATCTTTTTAAAGTAGTATATTGTTACGCTTTAATTTAATCTCCCCTGTAATTGAATGATTTTATGTAATAACTTGATTGTTCTTCTTGGAATGGAGGGGAAAATATGGTAGGACGCCTGTGGAAATTTGGAGACTCGAATAATGGCTGCAATAAGTTATTGTTATTGTTCACCTACATAGATTACATAAATCATTTCTAGAAATACACAACTCTTTAGTTTAGTTGTCAGTTCATTCATTTGTTTTTTTTAATTTTCTTTAGGTATATCGAGATATAACACGGATCACACGTTTTGAATATTACGCGCATCGAGAACATGGTTACTATTATGGATTTTTGATGTTTAGATTACCTATTTAATTACATTTACCTTTTAGTTAGTTTATGCAGCAGACTCGCTTCGACTCAAATATTCTGTCAAATATCATTTTAAAGTGCTATTCTGGCTTGTTCATTTACCTTCTCTCTTTCATGTTCAACTTATAATGGTATATTAGCTTATATAGAAAACCCTTTCTGTTACAACTGTCTAATTTATAAGTTTTTTGTCTTTATCATGTAATTACGAATTGAGATTTCTTCCTTAAACAATTTCACTTGCATTTACTATTACTATTACAAAAAATGTAATTTTACTTGCAAGTTTTTTTTTGGTGCGCATCGCTTTCCGGTATAAATCTTTGTTTCGTGTTTTAGATACACATAAGCATTTTGTTAATAACCTATCGCGTTTTTGTTCTCAAATATTGTGTTCACTTGAAAATGAGGTTAAAATACTATAATATATATTGTAATAGGAAATAATAGGAAATGTAAAGATTGTACAATTGAATGAATTAAACAATCTACAATAAGATACGGGAAGAGCTACAGAATTTGCTTAATATTAATATTTCAACAGATTACTGTATGATTAACATCACACTTGTTACTAGTCGCATTCCCTGGCATTGCATATTAGCATCAGGATCTCGACGCTCGATCAAAGTATACTTTATTCAGATCCTGTAGTCTATTAGACTGTGCCCGAGTGGATGTTGACAGTAGTTGACTTTGTGCATTTAATTTCGTAAATTGTTAGTAAAGCGAATGAAACATGTTCATACGATTGATTGTATGGATGATATATCAATCATTACACTTACGACTGAATAAATTGATGGTCATTTCTACATACACCAAATGTTTCAATACTTTGGTTGCACTTGCACATGTTTTGGCGTACATACACTAAGGGTTTGAGTTACAACGTATCCATTTAACTACAGGATAAGATAACTGATGTGGTATTGCCCCTAATCCTTTTTTTGTATTGATAAACCTGGAAATAAATATTTTTATAGTTCTTGTGGGAATTTTCAGGTGTTTTATGAGGGTTTTATACGGGGTCATGCATGCATAGTTAATGGCAGTAATGCAATGGCTTCATGGAATCGTAGAGAGTACAAGCTCGGCCATAGCTTAAACTTGGTCGTACTAATTCCCTCTGTAGAAATATGTTGCAGACACTGGTGTAACGTATGTGTATCGACTAATGTGTTTATGCATAATAGATGCAGTCTTTTTTTTTGGCAGCTCTGTTTTCGCAAGCCACGAGTGAGAAAGTCATTTGTCAGCATAATTATTGGATTATTCACCTCTGATTCATAGTTCTTCATCCATTATACATTCAAGACAACGAGAGCTACTAAAGTGACTTTAATTCACCTATTAGCTTGCTACATTAGCCAAATGTTCAGCAAGCGTGGTTGTGCTTTAAGTATGTAGAACTTGATGCTTAAAACTTCTCCCGACTTTGTTTGCTTTCTTGTTCATTTGGTATATAGTCTCATGGGCTTGCAATAAGTATGAAGCAAATAATATAAGCACAATAGAAGACATTCTTACAGCTATAATATTATTGCAAATAGTACAGTAGAGACCGAGAGTAGTGAACACTCATAGTACAGATAGATAATAGTGAAAATATACATTTAGGATGAAAATATTAAAATATGCTGCAAATTGCAATAATATTTCTAGATAGTATTTCTAACATTCTAGGTATGTTTGTGCACTAGATTCTAGTAAGAATACATTAATAATACTTGGACTAATTTTATGCCCGCGCTTACTACTTGTTGGTTTTTGAGGTATCATGCAAGTATCTACGTACCTTGATGTCAATAGTGTTCTGTATTGTGAGTGACTTATGTTCTAGACTACTCTCACAAGTAGGAGACTCTAATTAAATTAATCAATGGCAATGTAGGGTGTTTAGGGACCATACGGGGGGCTCAGGTATCTAGATGGAATAGAGCAAGCTGAGTTTGCACATCGAATGAAGAACGAAATGGGAATGTACATTGCTACACCCACATCGCACCGAAGCAAATCTGTTTACACAATAATTGCACACAGTGCGTGTTTAGTCCTTCTGCTTTATTATTCTATACCGTACGCATTAAGATGTAACGGGATTTATTAGTGCTCACATGTGGATTGCACTCTTAAAGATTTGGATGAGGAAATGTAAATTCTCTCAAGGTGTTAAGCGAGCTGACCTAGTATTATCTGTGTAAGATATTTCCGTAGGCAATTAAACAAGTGCTACGCACATTCTACACGTGCACAATAGATTCAGATTTCCAAGACATGCGATAGCAAGTGACAACACTAATAAACATCTTCGTCTGGCAAGAGTCCTTTTTCTATTGGTAATGTTTTAGCAAACGGCGAAACAACAATAAAATGCATAAAGTACAGTCCAGCTCGGCATTTCTAATGAACTCAAAGATTGTATAAATTAGTTTGGAATGGATTTTAAAAATGGAATCCATGAAATACAGCTATTGGCGTGGATTATTTTCTATGTTTATGTTCATCGTATAGGTCACAGTCAGGAAAAGCCGGTTTCGCTTTTGTGTAAATGATCCTTTAAAATTTAATACTTCATCCAACCTGTCATGTTAAATTCTGGGATTTTTGAGCAAAAATGCTAAATTTTCACTCACTTTTCCATGCGTTCTCTGTATCACTTTGTATGCAAATGCAACCATCAAGCAAACCTTTACGCAGCTAATTCAGATTTAGTTACATTAAATCACAAACTATGTGTTACCGTTAAAAGTTTATTTAAACAAAATTGTCATGTCCCCACACAATGTCCACACATAGAATGTAGAATACTTTAAACTTATCTATCACATTTGTGCATTGGCTTGCAGTTTTATGTCAATATTTTTCAAGTTATATTCTACGCATTACCTTGGCAGTTCGTTTTTGAGCATCTTTTATGCTTCAATATACCTTTTTCAGAGTTTTATTGAGTGTACTTTTTCAATTCACATTATGTCAAGGAAGAAGTGACCCTGAGGAGCCTATTATTTATTTGGGCTCGTTTTGCGCTGATGGACTTGCTAAGTCGTAAAGTCGTCAAATATTATGCATTCGAATAGCATCTGTTATTATGGACTATCTTTTTGACATTAGTACCTGTAAATGTTTTATATGATTGTGTTAAATCTTCTTAAGAGCATTTTACTAGTTTACAGAGGTATATCAAGCCATGCATCACAATATGACTGATTTCCGTTCGGAAAGGATATGGCTTATGTGTCATAGTACTTAAGGCAAATAGAGATGATAGCTATCTATCCAGTAAACAATAACAGAGCAATCATCATTACGATATTTAAAATGAAGATATCATTTGGATAGTATTAAGGTGGTAATAATGATTTCCCTTAATGCATTAACAATGCTATATTCATCTGTGAAGGGTATAAGGGAACATGGCTTTTGTCACATTAAAATTGATGAGGGGCTCACACATTTACGGCTTTACAGCATCAATTACTAGAACCTAAGTGTTACATGCCTTTTCTCTCAAGGACAATGCCTAATACTAATGACATAATACTTACATTACATTTCTGTTACCAACACTGAAGAACGCAGTATCAACCAAAGTGAATATATATATAGCATTGAAATGAGTACGACCCTTTGGTCTGCTGTTTGTAAAAATGGGTAAATGAAAACAACGCACAAGATGTGCCATACTTAACAATAATGCGTAGAAACTATTAATATGGTTTATATAAGCATGGTTTATACTGTTTTCTGCAATTAAAATATGTAATATACTAATATTTTATTGTCATGATGCTACACGACTTGGACGGCCAATTATATACAGTGACTCAAATAATCATACTACATCCCTTGACCCCTTATTCTTGACATATCTTACGTACTTCAATTAGCTACGTGTCTTAAATCCTCCAGGTCATAATAAAATAACACATCACCAACAGTATCATTGGATGTTATTGAAAGATAATTTCATGACCCATATGAAAAGTCAGTATATAGCAGCCTTTTTGAAATCTAAAGTTTTGCCTGCTTTCTGTTTGCAAAATTTTGATTTTGCGTTATCTGTGTGACTGGTTAGGTATGTAATGCTAGTAATGCGTTTTGTATTGCCACTTCTAAATTTGTGTAAAAAAATAAATACCAAATAAAGAAAATGTGATATCTAGAATATCTACTAGGGATTGTATTGTATTATAAATTATGCAAATTATTATTCATGAGATTAACGGTTGTCTCATATTATTCCTCCTGATAATTACTTCCGATTCGAATTACATCTTCAGAAAAATGGTTATTTGTTCACTTGACTATTATAATATAGGATTCAGTACAGATTCCTTTGATTTTTAGTAAAATACAGGTTTCCAATGTGTTGCAAAAGAGTAAGTCGTTAATATTTGAACTAATGCAATGCATAAAGTACTTTTAACAACGATAAAAAATAATGGTTCATTCTTAACTTAGCTATAATATTCTGACGTTGGTTTATATTCACAGTATGACTACCATTATTAAGTAATTAGTATACACTGAGCCGTATTATAAGTATTATAACACATTAAAATCATTTTATATAAATCTACAAAAGAACAAGGCAAATAATATTTATAGGCTTTAAAGTGTTTTGTTTATATTAAGACTCTCATAATGGCAGTAGCCGTAAGTCACTGCATATAGGAAATAATAGAAATCTGTATTATGCTTACAATTAGATTAAATGCATCTTAGATGCAGGCACACAGCTAAGTAATTCAGTGCTACTATTTATAATGTTACAATTTGCATTGTACGTATATCTTTCAGTTTGGTCTTGTTGTCAAGCTTATGGGTTGTAATACTAGCACTTTAATGAATAGAAAGTAGGACTTGTTAAATAGATGCTAATTGCCTGTAATTTCAAGAGCTGGAGTTGTATTATATTATAGGTAAAGAGAACGGAGACAGGCTGGATACAAAGACTACCTATTCACATTAGTTCTGTACATGTACACATCAACAAGATTTTATGTTCATGCCTAACAGTAACATTAATAATGTCAGAGATGACTAATCGGCAACTGAAATAAGCATAAGATATGGTTGTTAACTTAAGACGTGTCTCTTCCTACTTAACTTGGCTCTTAAGAGACTTTCAGCATCCTCTCACTCACACCTTACGCATTCACTCTTTTCGTTTCGCAAGAACTCATCTTTCGGAGAGACCTGGGCCAGACAATAGCTTCATAGCACACAACTGACTTTGTTTAGCATCAATAGCTGTGTTGTATAATCACTATTACAAAATACACGAAGTGAAACAAATCTTTGTTGAATTTAGATTCGTAATTACATTCGCAATCACACCTACATCTAAGCTGTGCAAACGTTAGCATATCTGCGGCATAATTGATACCAAAATGTGATTTCATGCAGTCCAAAATCAATTTCTGGAATTGTCGATTTAGTAAAATAAAATAAGTTGTTTTATAGCTATAGAAAAAAAGTTTGCGAGAAGATATTTACGTAGATCTTCCTACTTAAGTAGTTTTCGACATTATTCCCTAGACAAGTTTAAGACATGGAAGATGACGACAGTACAAACGGAGTTTGTGGTGGAAGGTCGGTTTTCGGCCATCTCGCAGCACTTATATTTTTCATAGCATTCTTAGTCATTTTTACTGCCTACGTATCTCCCGACTGGCTTCGTGTGGACGATGACAAGAAACCGGCAGGAACTAAGTTCCAGAAAATGGGGCTGTGGATGAGCTGCTATACGGATTTGCATGACGCATATTATTACGATCCTTATCTTACCGGCGGATATGATGGCTGCAGATGGGTATACTACCCAGTTGTAGCTCGATTTGCGGATTTGAAAGAATTTACCATTCCAGGTGCACCATTTTTCCATATTCTCTTTCAAAAGAAACTTTACTGAACGTGAATGTATATTTTTGATTCACCCCCATATTGTTAACAACCAAATTGTCAACACACCAAAACAATTCCGCAGTCCTTTCTGTCAACAGGAAAAGTTAACCTCTATTAAAAAAATTGACCTGACCTAGCCTAATCTAACTTAGCGTAGTAATAGAAACCAACCTAAACGAACAGAACTTTAAATAAGATAAAAAAGGTTATGAGTTTTAAACGTTATTAAGAAAAAAATGAGTTGCAGAAATAGACATTGCCCATTTCGGTGTTGACAAAATGGTGTTGATAATTTGATGTTGACAATTTGGGGTCACAGCATATTTTTGAAACTCAGTAAAATTGTTTCCAGTCTCGCCCAGAGTTTTTGTTTAAGCAGTTGATTTATTTTTATATAAAGTCGTGAAATGATTGCCTGCATTTTTTCCTACACATTAATATGTACTGAAAGTATAGAGAAATTTCGTATTGTGAATAAGTAGGGTTGTAAGTCAATAGTATATATACCACATTAACCTGTGGGCTGGTAAATATTTAAAATAGGGCTGAAAACTGTACAGTGTGTTAAAAATAACAGCATTATCAATTGCTAAATTCATGATATCCGATGTTTTACGTTTAATTTTCTACCCCCGAAAATTCTTTTTAAAAATTAATCGTGAGAATAGTTTTTTTGGTAATTTTTTGAATTGTGTATATTATATTTTCAGCTTTCCTGATTCCAGTACAAGTTTTATTCACTTTATGTTTTCTCCTCCTGCTCGTCTGCTTTTTCCTTGTAATCGTGTACATTGCAAGATTCAAAGCAGAACATGATGGTCTCGTACATTATCTGATCGTAATTGGAATGACACTAAATTCCTCAGGTAAGAAGTGCGCTGAGCATGAAACACATAGAACATAATGACTATAGGGTATAATTTAAATGAGACTAATTTGGAATTGATTATATTCTGTTAAAAGCTCTTATGGGGACCGTGGCTGTAATAATCTTCGGGTCCATGAGTGCAAGTAGGACGTGGTCACCCGACTGGCAATTCAACTATCCGTCGTGGGCATTTGTCTGCGCTATAATTGGCGTAGTCCTGGAGCATTTGGCTGGAATTCTCTTTCTTTTGGAAGCAAGTTGCCAATTTCGAAATAGAAAGCGATACGCACATGGATCATACAACATGTCTCCATTTGGAGCTCGTGGGACACTAGCCAAGGATTCCGGTCCAAAAAAATCATGACAATTAACAGCGGGACAAAAACCCTCCCTTTCTGAAAACAGTGACCATGCAAAAGAAAATCAACCAAAACCATCGGCTCCGATTTCAAAAGATGCAGAGTCAGAATCAGAAAGTCGAGGACTTGTTCCGCGCCTCGTACAACGACTTACAACTGCAGCTAAAGAATTCCGATCTCCGTCTATTTCCGGTTTGTCAGGAAACGAATCATTTCAACCTGCTACGATAACAACCGACCGTCCAGTGACTAGTTCGTCTCGAGGAAGTTTTAAAGCAATATTTAATCCCACTCCGACTGCGTCCTCAGATGACTCCGCAGGAGAGAACGAACATAACGTCCAGCCATCGAAGCTTATTTCCAGTACTCCTACAAATCTTCCAGCCATCATTCCAGTGTCCACAACGACAATCTATTCCCAACCGCAGACAAAGGAGCCGGAAGTTCAGCAAAGGCAAATGATGTCTTCTACTTTGATGAGCAAATTTTCCTCTAGGACTCCAGAAAGACCTCAATCGCAGACTCAACCTCTGACGAATAAAACCAGTGATGAAATTGACAAAAGGGTTACTGCAGCCATGTCTGCCACCAAACCCCTTGCTTCTCAAAGGCAACCTCTTTCGACTCAGAATCTTCCAAATTATCCCACTTCCAGCTACTCGGCGGCATCAACTCTTCGCTCTTTTGATAAGTATTTCACCAGAACTACACCAGAACTTGAAAAGTTGACAAGAAAAACAACTCCCCCTAAAAGGGAATCCGATTCTGACTCTTCGCCACCTCCTTTGCCCGCAGTTCCACCTCCGAAGAAATTATCCAGTCCCACTAGGGATATTCCTATCCAAATGGTAGAAGAAACAATCAGAGCGAGCAGCAGTGGCAGCAGCAGACCCAAGCCAATTTCCGCCGCTGCTGCAGTCGCTGAAATTTTAGCAGCTCATAAACCATTGGCTCTGAGAATTCATATACAAAAGCAAAAAACAGAAACTTCTTATCATAAGACATGTGTAGCTGAACCAAAAAATGGCTCTGGATATGACTACAAAGAATCATGTTTATAGAAAAATATATTTCATATCTACCACATTTGCTTATCATTACGATTACAAATGCTTTTTTACTAAAATAATGAAACTAAGAATTAATAAGGGTTCAACTGTTGAAATGAGGCTCATGATAATCTATGATCGTGCAAACGATATTTCCAAATTGCATTCAAATGACTTGCTTCCTCATCAACGTTGTTTTTCATTTACCGAACTTATTGTACGCGTCTATAGGTGTCTGTCATTTAAAGTCATTTTTCATATAAAATATAATTGAGATGTTTTGATTTACAATTTATTTGTATTAGTTTGTCAATTACTACATAGGCCTTGCATATCGGTATGACTTGCCATAATTCTCTTAATTGAATAAGGGTACTGCTACAATAATCATCTAACAGGAAATATAAATAAATAATGTGTTCAGTTTAGACAGAAGCATTGCCAATATTCATTATTAATAAGTACGCATGATGTGACGACACATGCTCCAACATTTCTGATTAAATACCTGAAATATAATTCTTATGGAGTTTTTTTGTCTTTG
>JAAAYG020021846.1:15217-32270 GCA_009936455.2 Tomocerus minor | reverse complement strand
TAGGTATTTCAATTTATTGATTCAAGTTTCCAAAATACGATTACGATACTCTTTCACAAAACTACTGCATAAAGTATGGATGCAGATTTATTGCACTTTTATATTTTGATATCCAAATAGAAAAATAGTCCTAATTTATTAGGTACAATGTACGATTAAGTAGTGGAATCGCTTGAAGAAAGCTCTCAATTCATTCAAAGACAATATTGGGCTAAATTGAGCAAAGCTGAAACTGAAGATCCTCCTTCGTTTCTTTGTTCCAGCATATCATAATGGGGAGATCCCGTCACGTACGTCTTCCGGTATTCGAAATGTACACTTTCCTCGATAATAGTGGCCATTACTGCTTTATCTCTTTTCATGGCGTTGGTCCACTTAACCTAATTGTACATCCCAGATTTAAAAACTTTTATTTCAAGGTTTTCTATATCCACAATATCCAGTTACTATATGCTGTGTAAACATGCGTAGGCATACCATATTAGGGATTATGCTGGACAAATCTCCAAGATTAAGGTCGATTTTTTTGTAGCAGTGATTGACATTCGGCAGTCGTTCCATCCAAGGCCAAATCATATAGTCCAACATGCCTGCAGCATCGGGGCCTGAAAATAAACGATGAATATTTACATCAGAGTCTTTTCTTTTACTTCTTCGTCAAATATCGAGAGATGCAAGTCTAAAGTCAAATGTTTACCGGCAAAGAATAGTGTCCCTCTTCTTGATAACTCCTTTTCAAAGAGGACTAAAGAATTTGTGAGTTCGGTTAGAATATCTTTTGCCTCCTTCTTATCTACTGATTCTCTAATTATAAATTCTAAGCTCTTGTAGTACAGACTTATGACCTGAAAGCAACGGAAGTATCATTATATTATTAGCTAAATGGATGACAAAATTAAAAGGTTCTACGCAATAAACATTGAAAATGTGCGTGTGTCGATCCATATGGAATCATAAATTAAAAATTAATGACATTACTTTGTTGAAACGTTCGACCCAGATTCTATCCAGTCCTTTTTGGAAAGGAATTCCAGAGTTCAATTTTCGTCCGGGATAGTTGTCATCGATGTAATCACAAACAATTAAACTTTCGTACAAAATCCCATTTGCATCCTCAGTAGTAGGCACCTTTCCCAAAGGATTTTTTTCCAGCAAAAATTCCGGTTTTTGTTTCAAGTTGCAGTTTACTACATCGTATCTATACAAAACAAATTATGACTCTAATCAACTCATCTTTTACAACTCTAATGAAGTGTTCAAAAGGTGATGGTTTACTGGATATTTTTGGCTTCAGCAACCAGGACCGCCCTTTGTGCGTACGGACAAAATCTCATGTTGTAAATTCGAAGCACACCTTCTTTCAATGGAGGACATTGAGCACCTGTAATTGCGAAAATTTGTTTTTCATGTTTGTATTTTCAATATTGCAAAGATGCAATGAATTTAAATGACGAAACACACCAGGGCTATTACGCATAGGATGTATGCACGCATTTTTCATAGGAAAAAATGGAAATGTTTATTTATTGAATCTCATATTGGTACTTCGAGGCAACACATTCATGATAGTATCGTTGTCTTTAAATGTTCACGTATTTTTTAAGCATGCATGATAAATTGATAATTACTAATTACTTAAGTTTACATCAATGAGATATTGAAGTGTCATGATGTCTTTTGTAAATAAATAATGCAAGTCAATACAATAGTTTCTTGTTAGACACACTTAATTACAGATTGCTTTCTTTGAGCTTAATAACTGCTAGAGCAATATTTATAAAATGTGATATTTGGCCGATGACATATCTTACCAGTTGACAAATGTTTAGAATTCATTGTAGAAAAATATATTGTGCTTTGCTTTGGTTAAAATAAAAGCGAAAAATATCTATGTATAAACAATGGCACAAACTAATTCTGTACAGGTAAAAATATTGAATTGTAATAATAACAGTATGTAGTAGCCGGATTCAAAATTTTGTAGCACAATGACACTGACAAAGATGAGACTTGTTTCTTCCAACATGTTCCCCATTATTGCAAGAGATGCTCTCACAGGCACAAGAACTTTGAGAAAGTTTACATCGTCTTAAAATGTATTGTTACTAGAACCTACTAACTACCTACTAAGGCACATCACATGAATAAATATGCTCTGTGAGTATGTGTGTCCTTATTCTGGTAGTTGAGAAATCTCACTACAGCAGTACATTATCTTAAAGTGTAAACTTGTAGTGTTTACAATAAAGTGGAATGCACTGTAAGTACTTTCCAATCCTTTTAACTATACTACACAAGAATTTTTTTCAGATATGTTTTCTTACGAGGTTTCTGTTTTTGAGGAGAATTGTTTATGTCACTTTGTTATATAAAAAGCAAAGTACTTGAAAAGAATTCTTCATTGATATGTTTAAATGTAATCCACTTAATTGGTGATAAGGATACTAAGAGAAAACGACACACGTTTGGAAAACATGAAAACTAAAGCTCAATGCCAAGATATGACACATTTTATTATTACTATCATTACGGTAATGGAGGCTGTGTGGATGGGTATCATTGGAAATAAGTAAAACTATTTCTTCACTTTTTCTGAGCATGATGTGTGTCAAAAAAGTGTGTGAATTGCGATTAGATTTCGCAAAACTACGATATTATGCTGCACATAATATTGATTCTAGGTATGTAGATGAATAATATTGCAAGCACAAAAGCTTACCTTTATAAAATGTCTGTATCCCTAATGCACTTTGAATGACACGAATTTGTCCAAACCTATAATCTTTGAAGCTATTTGAAAGCAAAAGTGAAGAAATACTTAAATCTCTCTCTGACTATCAATGGAGAAGAGTACGTGATGATATTGGCATTGAGTTGGTGCATTTGCCAAAATCGAATTGTTTAATACAATATATAGATATCGGAAATAGCAATTTTACAATTACAACCTATAATTTAAAATTTCCTTTACAAAAGAGGCTGAGATTTGTAAAAACTACTAAACATCATCCCACGAGCCAATTCATATAATAGAGAGTTCCTTTACTATAGCACCACCACTAAAGGATTCCGCTCATAAATGATGAGCACAACGCACTGCAATACACAAAATAGTGGTAAGTATTTGAAAACAAAGACTTGATGCATAAGGTTTAGTACAAATCAAATTGAAGAGCAATTTTTAAGTCATGTCGTGTCTCTGTCAAATCGTGATCCCAAAATGGAACCACTGCCAGCATGCAGTCAAAATGTAATTGAACTGAATGATTTTCATCAATACTACAAGAGTTCATCCTTTTCAAATACCATCAAATAAATAATTATTAAAAATTATTGTTGTCCCAATCATTGAAAGGGTACCTAATACCAAAATACCACCGACCTTACTTACCAGCAGCATTACTAGAAATTTGCATGAAATAAACATTAAAAGCAAAAACATAAAAAAATGTGTTCATTATATTTTGGCAAATTTCATGGGTGTGGTTTATGTGATTTATCAAATTCAATAGACATTAAGCACCTATAAACAACGGAATGATATCCATATGTTTCGTTGCTACCTATTAATTTCAGTAGACGTTACAAACAATTAATAATGTTGTCCACATCGCAGTTAGCTACCTACCTGATAAATATTATTCTCATGAAAATACGGAAAGCAAACTGCATTCAATGATGCAACTTTTTATAAAGTTATACCCATAAAAAACTTAAATAGGCTAAAAAGTAAAATCGTTTATGATTACACGCAGAAGCTTGTTAAAAGTATAAATCTATGATTTACGCTAAGTACATAATATAATAACAATATCCATGTTGTTATTATCATTAGCAGCCACATGCACATGCCAGTGCACGTGATAATGTATTGTAAGCATCAATTACTAAAATATAATTTATAAATAGTAATTACAGAACACTTATCCTATTATCGCTTTATACTGAAAATTATGCAGCTAATTATTACGTAAACATATTTATTATTTGCAAATTTTTTGAGGTTGGAAACAAATAGGAAGCATGAGCAAACAGTACATTAGTTGGAATGAACTGAATGTTCAATATCCCTTAAATGCAACTGTCAATAACAGTTGAATGCAAAGAATAAGAAAGCAAATACATGGGAATAGTAGATCATAGAATTTTATCTGTAGAATAATAACACTAGCATCAATAAGATCATGTTTTAATACATGTATTTGTCTATTTTCTATTGTAAATGTACATTAATTGTTCGTACTTACATGCATTTGAGAAGCATAAATTGTAACAGCGGTTGCTCAAGAGTATTTATTATCTCTGCTCTACTCTAGTGTAACTATCCTGACGCATTAAAATGAGATTCACTCTTAGATTATGACCCACATCGCATCACATTAAATCATAGAGGAGAATAATTTATATGATGCAAGAACAAGGGTCAAAAGTCAACTTGCACTTAATTGTGAATTACAATAGACTCCAACATAGTGTAGCATAACGGCTGTGTACAAGCCACAACACAGTGATAAAGTTCTATTTGTTATATCAATCAACCCACACGTAGCGTAAATACGATGTCTAGACTTACATCGACACTTTCCACTCATCTCATTTTTAACCCTCTTGTGTTTAAACTCTAAGACAAACAAACAATCTCGAGTATTTAAATAGTGAAATAAATTATCTGGTTATATGCAAAACTGATAAAGCAATCTGAAGTAGACACGGTTTATATTTTAATTTAAATGCTGCACGTAACACTGTATCAAGAAGAAATTTCTACATTTCATCTACCTACCTTAAAGTACCTAATTGCAGTACCTATCTACTTATTTTGTTGTTTCAGTGTAACCTATTGCAAAATATAACCCGCCTTGTCTACAAGAACAATTATGATCCTAATCTGTAACACAAAACAAAATAAGAAGATACAGCACGACCATGGCCTATAATCAGGCCTTACAAAAATGGGATTTGTACGCACACGACAAAACGACACACTAATGCAGAGCAACAAGCAATCCATTTTACAATGGTAAATCATTTAAATGTACCTACCAACCTATAGAAATGACTACATTGAATCATGCCTTACACCTACTTAATTGTAATTAATAAAAATAAAACTAGTCTAATTACTCGATGATGTTTACAAATGGTTTTCACTGCAGTTTATTTGTGTCGCTTTGTTTAGGATTCATCTTTAGCATTTCAATGTTACGTTTTATTTCATATAAATATCTGTAATGCTTTTATTCTATAAATATCTGTCTAAATAATGTGATGGATAATGAGAAATCATATTGTTTAGCAGGTGAACGGACTGCAACTGACTGAACTGATGATACAGATAGATAAGGAAGTTAATCAAGGAAGATTCTCATCTGACATACGAAAATAGAACTATTGAAAAAGGTTGTGCATACTTTAGTTTGGCTACTATCTGTATTGGTACGTGATGTAGTAGTTCCTATTCCATTGCGAATTGTGAAGTGAGTTCGATGGAGGTAAAGACAGAGATGAAGAAGAAAATCGTCTCTTATCGAAGATAAATAACCAAGCGTTTTTCCTTATCAGATTACACCATTAGCCCCAATTAAAGTGCAGTTTTCTTTCGTTCTTTATTTTACACTGCCGCATACCAAAAACTAGTGTTTTTATTGCTTTGGATGGGTATATTATTAGGACGCTATAAGAGTAATGGCAGATCATCTTCAATTTGTAACTCACAAAATCTCTATAAAGAGATCACTGAAATTATATGTAAAAAGATAAGGTTAGGCATTCAGTATATGTAAATGTACTCGCTATATGCAAAGTCGTATACAATGGGCAGTGTTCGTACAAAAGAAACTATTGTTGCAGTTATATAGCTGCATTTATTGTATATGTCTACAGAACTAGCCATTCATGATCTTCTGATTTTCTTATACTGAAATTGTGTCACGTTCCTCTGGTAGACACAGTGTAGGTAATGTATACTATTCGGTCAGTGTTCCATAAAATAATTTGTAAAATAAACTGATAGCTAATGATTTCAACTTTCGAATGTTTTCCATTGGTAGATTTCGTCTTAGATGCAATAATATAATCAAATGCAATACAAAGCAGTTGTTGAAGTAATATAAATTTACCTTAGTGTTATTACTTACTGAATGCTAAATGAAAAAATCTACGCAAATTACATGTAGTGCCATGAAGATCCGATTAAATCGAAACTGACTAAGTTTTGAATGTTTGATCATAATCTAAAGTATACTAATATCCTCACTTCTCTTCCTCGCCATTGTAGATGACTATTCGAGCGTGCAAATCAAGAACGTTTAATTTTGTGGCCTGGCCTAATATACCAAGTGAGTAATAGAGCAATTTCAATGTTGCACACCTGACCAATCCACATTTATACAGATTCAATTTAGTTCAGCTCAGCTGCAAGTCACGAAGAAGAAAAAGTTAATTCAGTAGGCAAAGCAAAAGCATTCGTCCTACAACTCACAGCCTTCCTACTCCAACTCTAACACATTAGCTCCTCTTCTTAGGCCGCTTTTCTCAATAATAATAAAAACTGCAGAGATTACTGAATTCCTCTCACACTTCCACACACTAACCAACACAACTTCTTCACTCTGCCTTTACCATTAGACTTACCACAGCAGCAGCGCACTAAACTCAAGAATCCTTCTGTCAAAATGTAATTCATGTCAATGTCAATAAAATTCTTCAATATACTACAATTTGTCTTCAATGAACACAAATACCTTCACATGAGTATCCGTCTTATAGCTCAGTTCACTACTGCCCTGCTTTATTACTCCTAAATCTCATTTCATTCTACCTTAATTTGCCCTTACTCAGCGAGATATTGAGTGAGTACTTTTACAAATTTTTGCAGGCAAATTACAAAGAACTGGTAAGTCACAGCGTACACAGTCACAATTTTCACGTTCTTCTCAGGAAAACCAGAAAGATAACACAGTTGAGTTTCAGTAATTGCTGACTATAATAAAAATAACATTGACACAGACATTACTTAAATAAACTTCGACTATTACGAATAGACAACATGCAGCTAGGCTAATAACCTTGGAATGCACTTTCAGTAATTGTACTGTTAAAAATCTAATTATTTCTAATATTTTAAACACTACATCACCCCCAAGTGATCATTTAACCGAAATGACGGGTTTACACACTAACCGCATTCACATAGATTAACTCAACGCTTACATTAAACTTGTTTTCTATGTACCTAGTACCTACTTACGATTAATTCAACTTAAGATAATCACCTAGTTGAATCTAGCTAGCTATTATTTTTTGGGTTTCTTTTTGTTGAAACTACCCAAACTCAAGATTACAATCTTAGACTGTGGAATATCTTGAGTTATCATGCAGATTTTAATTGATTTTCATATTTACTCTCTTCTCATCTCAGACATTCAACAAAACTGAGTGCCGGCCCACACATTTCTGCTAGAATTTTTTCACCTAGAAAAGTTTTCTGGTGCTATTACTGAGGTTAAACTCGACTCACAAGGATGAAAATTCTTGTCAGTTAATTTTTGTAAGTGTTATTAGCACATTGATTTGCATGAAGACATCAAAAGCCCATATTTCAGTATTTTTCTCAACACGTACGACAGAGTAAGTTATTTGATTATTTGCATCAGTCTAGAAGTATTGCTACGATCCACAAATAATTTGTCCCATTTATTCAGTTTTCCTTTGAAATAAACAAGTTTCCGAATAAAAAAGTGAGACAGCATAAGGAAACACTTGTAATAGGCATAATACGTGTAAGATAGTGTAGAGCATCATCATCGGGTCTCAGACAAAATGTTCTACTTGTTGGCTAGGCACGTTTTTCCTTTTGTTGTGCATAGGTATATCACACATTGTCTATGCACGCATATATGCTTTGTAGTAGTAGTTTGTAAATGTAAACTGAATGTATGCAAAGAAGATCATCATTCATTCCGCCCTGGTCATATCATAAGCTCTGAATTTATTCGCCTTATTCTAGTATATATGTATATATGTGCGGATATGTGTTGTTAGATGGATTGTGTGATTGGAATCACAGCAGAGCTTAATGTGAAGGAAATCAGGTGTGGTGTAGGTGAAGTTCAATTTTTCCAACAGAATCATTTTACTTTAGCCTACATTCAATAAGCAATTGCTTTCTGTAGTTAATTTGATATTTTATACCAGGACATGTACATTAGTCTTTGCTCACATATTAATATGCAGTTAAGCTTACAATGTGCACATTATCTCCTATAAAATGGACAGGGAAGGGAGTTCGTTATTTCTCGTTAAGATCCTCACTGAAACTCCCTCAAAGACTACACACACAAGTTATTACTATATCCTAACATAAATATTTATGCATTTAAGTAGAATGTGATGTAGTTGCATGGTGTGCACAGATAGCGTAAATGAACTTGCATCTGTATGTCCAACAGTCCAACCATTTAGCCAGCCTATCTATGTTAAGATATTAAAATCTAGGGATGTGCACCAGAGAGCTAAGTCAGTTCAGTGTCCGTCTCTCTCTGACTGTCGTTTCACGTCTGACAAGTGTATTCATTTGTTTTAAACGAGTTGTGCGCACACTGTGTGTGTTGTGGATATGACGCTGTCACATATCTCATCCTCATGAATCTTCACTTTCTTTTCGAGAATGTGCAGCATAAATGAAGGAGAGATTTTTGCGACGAGTTATGTCAATATAAACGCATTAGTGTGCCTATTTGCTTATTAACTATCCATATGTACCTACGTAATTACAAGTTTACAAGTCAGGTGCTCTGGTTAAGGGTCAGCAACAATTTAATAGCTAAAGCAAACCAGTCAGCAAACAAATCTGAAAGAGATCCAATTCACTTGCACTCTCTACATCCTTATATTTCTATATAATAATACCCTCCATTATCACATTAAAGGTCAATACGTCAATACATTTTAATTGATGAGCTGATGATTTGTCAATGGCAAGATATGAATAAATTCCTTGCTCGCTCTAAAACTAAAACACTGTACCTATATTATAAGCTCATTGTATTAAACATCATAATATATGTATTAGTAACTAGGTACTCACTTTTAGATGTGTTTCTGTTTGTTAACTGCTTGATAAAACAAATGCTGCCTATTAGAAACATCAAATAATAGGGCGAGAGAAAGTGTAATTAAATCTACATAGATTTTCAGTACAACTAATTGTAATTTAATTAGTCAGTTTGCATTTGTAGTGATCAAGAGCTGGGGAATGCATTCAGTTATGACAACTTTGTAATAACTTTTCAATGGAAGGTCAGTTACCTGTCATGTATATATCCACAACTGACATTGTCAAAAAGAATTACAAGTGTAAAAACATGAATGTTATGTGAGCATGAATTTTTTGATTTAGTAAATCGCATAGTCAGCATAACATTCTGACATTGAGAAAGTCAAAACCAATAGGCACAAACAAAGCCAAGATATTTTTTATCTATAAATGCATGTCTAGCTATGGGCCTACAATCAATCTGCATCTTGAAATAGCACAGAAGTCATGCAGCTATACTACAAAGTGCATAAATAATGTAGGAAATTGATAAGATTGACACACTTTGATGAAATAATTTCAGAATATAGAAAATGTAAATTGGAGCAAATCTGCGCAGCATTACAGAGTATTTAGTTCTACATCAGGCATCTTCCTTACCACAAATGGCAAACGTAAAAAGTAATATACCTAACAACAACATAACAATTTACCACATGTGGATGGATCTGTTGAAGATTTAGAAAATAGTTTCGCTTCTTTTGCTATTAGATATTTACGGTTCATAATATGCTTGTTGTATTGATGTGTTTCCTGCTCGATTTAGAATATAGCTCAAAGGTCGACCTCCTCGGCAGAAAATTGAAACCGCAATCAGAAGCGACCTAGCTCATAGGGAATTAGAATGCGAAAGAACAGATATTTGCATTTGTAGTTCTAACAAGAGGAAATGAAAGTTTGAAAATAAGAATGAGGAGCTTGGTCTCTCGTCTTCAGCAAATTGTTTCGCGTGATCAAATAGCAGATTACACATACGCATAACAATAAGTACATACTGAGAGCATTAAATCTGAGACTGGAGGACGTAAACAGAGCTGAGGATTTAAGATCAACTTTTGAACAAGTGAATGCTTTTATTTATTCCATTTGCTATCTGTGGTCGAGTAGTTACTGGTTATTTACTGCTAGTCGAATAGAGATAGCAAGGAGTTGTGTGCAGAGAAGAGTTGTTAATGCAAATGACACTGGAGAGAATGAATACGTAGAATGGATGCAATAATGAGGTGAATTAGCAGAGAAGGAATAACAAAGTCTGAGTGCATGTATGTAGCTACAGGGAGTGACTTACTTTTCTCTGTCAGTTTCTCTTGCTCTTCTTCACTTCTTTAGAGTTAGAGCCGGTGGCAACCATTAAATACGTATTTTGCGGTCAGTTTACAGGAGACAAATCACATTTGAATAGCCCCATTGCTACACCCCTCCACGAATACTTTCCAAGGAGTATGTGGAACTAATTTCTCAATGGCTAATTGATTGGCTTCCATTCAGACTATATTTATTTACAGCTAAGAGCTTTTGCAACACTTCTGCACCCATTTGTGCAAATTCTCATTTCACTTGTACATGTCTCTTTCCTCTTCTTGTCTCACATGGATTATCATATGAGAGTAAATTATTCTTCTACTTTACAGTACTAGAATTGTTTTGACAAAACCATGAGTACGTGATATTCGAAAATTAGTGAAAATGTGTTGTTTGAAATAATAAAACTGTGAAATTGTAAACATTAAATGTTCTAAAACGCCCTTTTGTAGACATGCCTATCATATTTACTCAGTTAATCATCTTCAAAGTCTACTAAGCGACATCAATGACCAAGTCAAGGAATAATATTTGTAGCTACACATCCCTAAGCGAAACAAGATATGTAAATCGTTCTCCGAGAACGATGGCCAATGGCACTAGGAACATTAAAACGTTAATTATTATTTAGGCTAGGCCAACTAATCCCCCAAACTAGTAGTAGAAATAAGTCTCAGAGATGATGAGAGAAGATATAAAAGAGATAGCGGTCAGCAGAGTTTACAATAGCTGATTTGCACCCTTATTCACCCGATGGCTACTTCACGGCACGGTAGTAGGTACTACCTTGCACTACTACAAAGACTCAGATTTGACTCCATCCAATGTTACAATTTTCTCGAGCATATATTATGTGTATCACATTCAGATCAGATAATGATGAGCAATCTTATAAAGGTCTCTTTATCTACATGCATCACATATCCTAGTGTGCCTGCCTAGCATCATTTCTCTAATTTACGCATCCATTTGATGTGATGAATAGTCCTTAATGTTATGTACGACGAAGTGTACGTTTCATATCTGATTTCTTTGGACAACATTCGTTGTTTGCGTTCTGTCTATCTGTGTGAGTATACCGTTAAAAAGCGCGTTATGAACTGAATTGAACTGAAACATGAGCATAATCAATGCGTCCTCGGGTCATTTATTGGCATGACGGACAATAACTTCTGGGAATCTCCTCTATATAAAAATCATACTACATCTTCTTTACTGTATATTTCAAGTTTATAGTCATATTTAATATACAGACGTGTGTCTGCTCCCTTTGTTGTAGCCTAATAGCGACCCTAGTTACTCCCTATACACTTACTATTCATGATATCAAGATTCTTCCTCTTCAACTCTCATTGCCGAATTTGCTTATTTCTGTATAAGAAAAATTTAAATCAGTACAGAAAAAGAATATGAATGAAAATGAAGAGGGACTCAGTGTAAACCCTAATGTCCAAGATCAAGATTCTTGCTGTTTTCTGAACTTTGAATTTCAGAAACGCATAATAAATGTCGAAATATACACAGAAACCGGATTTCTTTCCTTGTGGAGAACTCTTCATTTACTACAAAACAATTTCTTTCACATTCCTTACAAAAGAAATATATAGCTTTCCTAACTGAAATTGAAGGTTTCGTCATTACTCTCTCATTGTTCCCCGTAAAGATTGCAATTCCATTTCTAAGTCAATAAACGTTATTTCTCAGTCAGTTCAGTTTCGCTTTGGTGACTTACGGACACAAAGAATTAGCTTGGTGCTTTATTGTTCCCGATGATATACGATGTGTGATAAGAAATTTATATTAGAGCCGAAAGGAAAATGTGATGACGTAACCCTGTCAAGCTAACTTCTTGCCATAAATAATATCAGCCCTCCAATTTTCATGGGTTTCGAACAATTGTCAAAATAATAAAAAATTACAAAGAACCTGTTTAAAATCAGATTCACATTCAATCTCACAAGACAAATGTGCACTTACTCTTTCAACAAGATCCTTTTGATTTTTACCATTTCGCCGATACAACCAAGAACTTATTGCTGTTTAAATCCCTGAACGGTACATCAACAGTTTTCAGTGTAGCCTAGACTATTTCCTTAAACTTTAACTTTCGCAACTTAAAACTTGCACTTTGTCTGCATGGCTGCACGTAAATAAATGATGTGAAAACATGTCCTCCTTCATATGCGACTGATATTAATTGCACATTTCACTTAGGTTGAATAAGCTAAACATAAAATATTGGCACTTGTTATTCTTTTAAATTCAGTCCGAATGTTCTCCAAGAGAATAATTGTCGCAACATAATGTTGTTTAAATGAGTACATCTCTCAAATGGCGGGTGCCAACAAAAGAGTAACAAGAAGATAAGTGACAAATAATTTCTAATTGTTGGTTCTTTGTACTTCGATGAATATTTCACTTTTCATGATTGGGCAACAATTATACATGAAAAATCTCAGTCCTTTTATCTTTCAATTGAATAATCCGGCTATCGAATCAGAAGATACACAAATGCATATCAACATTAAATCTTCACTTGACAATTGACTCAACAATACTTTTACCTTCATCGTAGGTTCTGATAACGGAGAGTTTCCATTTTCTAGTCATGCTGGAACCACATTCAAAAGCGCCATTCAGATAGCTGAATTTGTTCAGATATTCGGGATAACAGCTACAAAGTTAGACCTTGAGTAATTAATGAAATTGATTTAAAAACTATGGCAAAAAAAACTATGATCATTTACAATTGCACTCGTTTACATTCTTCTCGTTTGCAGAATATTTTAATTGCTGCTGCTACTAGCATCCTGGCGAAGATTGTAATCCCACAGAGATCTATATAATGAAAAATCTCCTTGAGTGTCTTTCTGCGTTACTATTAAGCTTCAATTTGTGCGCCATATATGTAGAGAAAATTGAATTGTTAAGCAGTAGTAATTGCAGTCCAATTCCTTAAGCCGATGTTGGAAAAAATCTTCTAATTATATGACTAAGTCAAGCCGCCAATGACTTGCTGGGAGGTGGCAGTTAATAATCTTCCATGTGGGCTCAGATAAGTCTTTGAGCAATTCTACGATGAATGCTTGTTATTAGCTGGACAACATTAGTTCTGTACTAGGAAGGGAAAAGCAATGCAGGAATCTTTTTGTTGGATAATGACAGCAAGTGTGGTCAGCTTTCCCATCATTACCCTGCTGCTTTACAAAAGAGAGTTAATTAATTAACTCTATCTTTTGCGGACGTGAACTAGAGTTAAGATCAGATGATAGTGAATCATTTTCAGATGTAAACTGCATCTCAGATAAATAAACCAGCAAAAAACATCAAACAAACTAAAACTGAGCAATTGAGTTTTTAGGTAAAAACGATTAAGCGTTGCTCTGTGTATTTAATATTCCATTACAAAGCTACAAAAACAAAACGAGGCAAGTTCTCATTCTTATGCGAAGCGCATAAAGGATCTTTGCTTAGCAGTCCCTAAACGGGAAGACAAAATAAAATGCAGTGCAGCAAAAAGACCACAGTGCATCTTTGAGAATCAAATAACAAAATGCCAGCACAAGATATTGTAAAGAATCCTGGCTGACGGAATGAGCGGTGAGTAGTCATTCCAAGTTTGTCTTGTCTAAACTTTACTTGACAGCTCCTTCAGTCGTTGAGTAGAACAGAGCCTTACTATTATGCACAGACTACGATTAACCAGAATTTCATCAAGGAATCTGAGGCTAACTAAGACTAACTAAGAAGGGGTTTTCTCACAGTCTCTCCATTCCTCCATTATTCACATCTATTCAATACTAATGTGTAACTAACGCATAATTTTACAACTAGGAGAAAAAAGCAATTCGAATTCACATCCTTTTCTTATTCACCGTGCATGCACGTTTCCACCTGGCTATATAGCCTTATATCTTATGACTATAGTATCGTCTCTGAACTCTATAAAGCACAAATATTAATGTTCACTGTTGCAAGCAATAGCTTTAATAAAGTAAGCAACAGCATTAGAATAATTAATTATGACCAAGTGTGTAAGTAGTGCTTACTATCATCGATGTTTATTTTATAGGCTAGAGGCTTTGATAAAAGTACATCTTATAAATAACTGACAATGAGTTCCTTACACACATATTTCAATAAATCACGTAGACATCAACTGAAGGAAATGAATGGGCTTAGTAGTTCAGTATTATGCTTTACAATACACACATAAATAACTGCTAATAAAACTTTTTCGTTTTATGCTGATATATTTTACCTTTACTATAACCACTTTGTGCATGCATTAATCTTTTTAAGTGTCCGTATATGAGCATTTTCGGTGAAATTAGAAAAATCGCCAATTTCTATTAAAAAGGAGTCTGTAATCTCTGTGATTAGTAACACATGATAATAGAGAACAACCCAATGTAAAAAAGAAGTTGTAATTAGTATATATAATAAGTTATGAAGCCCAGGGTGCTTGTTATAGCGAAGCTATCAATTCTTCAGTCTAGCCTGAACGCATGTGACAAATGGTGCTGCAAACGTTTCTTAGATTTTTATTATATTTAACTTATAATTGAATTTAGAAACGCAGCAATTAAAGTGGCACTTGCAAGTTCTCTATGATAATAGATATCTAACGAATGTACATGATAGTAATTTCTTACAGTTTACACAGGTTCCTAATTAATTACTTCCATGGACATCAGTATATGTACACAGTAGGATCCTATAGGCAATAGCATTTGACATGAATAGAGATACCTACGTTGTAAGTAGAGAAGCATATGAATGGTATTATACTTATTATAATAATACACACTTTAAGAAATATGGGAGATCGGAAAAGGGAGTGACACAATGGAATTAATGGATGCAGTTGATTTCCTCTAACTCTCATATGCTTGCATACGAACATTCTTACTTCCCATTTTGTAAAAGCATAATGCAATTAAAATCTCAAACCTTAGAGTAGTTCAAAACAGGTTTAGCTCAGAGTAAAGTTGTCATATAGGACAGGGCACAAATATAGAACTTCACAGGAATTCGAAAGTTGCAAGCCAACGCAACGTGGTCGTTTTACGAGAGTGTGCTCAGCAGTGTCACTCACTATATCCTGAATGCATGCATTATTACGCTCATCCTTTTTCCTTTATTGTGGGGACCCATAGAGAGAGACAAGCCGATGAGGAACGTAATATTTATTCTGGTGTATTTCCGATACAAACTCAACAGTTCCGCAAAGTATCTGCAACAAAGCTTGAAATACTTCTTTCGTCAACATAGAGAATCAGGGGAAAAAATTAGTCGAAGACAAGTAATGAGGATTGTTAATTTAAATAAATATTTCAATTCCTGTTTTGAAGAGTTTTATTTGTCCGGTCTTAACAGTAAGTGTCAATAGGTAAGTGTATTTACGGATGTTTATTCTGATAATACAACATCTTGGATTTAAAACCGGTTCAAACGCCAGTGTGCCATTCCACAAGAGGCCATACTACAATTAGGCTCATTTACAGTTCTATATATAGAAATGAAAGTAAAACCAAGTGTACCTTCATTTCAGTAAGATCTCTCGGCAGCGGTACTAATCTACTAATACCAGTAGTACTAGTCTACTTCTCGATCCTATAGAAAGCTTGCTTAATTAAGTAATACTCGTTTGTATTGTCAAACATAGCATTAATAATGTATTAAAAGCTGCAGAAAATTGCTCCAATTTTTCTAGTAAAACTTTTGCAACAACAATAGGGGGCAAATGTGTGCGCAAATAAAGAACAAACACGAAATGCGTTGAAAAATTGCACGTTTATCGTGAGAAACTGATAAATAGAGATTAGACAATAGCTACAGAGTTGATTAGTCTGCTTGCCCAAGTTTACACAGAGTGTTTCTAATCTTGAGATAATTTTATTAGGACAGTAGCTCTCAGATAGTCTGCAAAATGTACAAGTAGTAGGATAATGTCTTTGCGTTTGAATTCTACTACTCTACATAGTTTGTGTGTGTATGTTGTAGGTCCGTGGTGAGTTTACAGCTTTACTATGCATTAATCCCGAAATGTGCGTAAAAGCATTATTAGGCGAGACAAGTGCATGTTACAGTATTTTCAATAGAAATAGAAGTCAAGAATACATTTATGTTGCAATTACAAGAGCAGTAGCTCCTGTCTCCTGCGTATCTTTCTTCTTCAAGGAGATATCCCTATAATATTAGTCTAGAAAGAAGATACAGGGCCATAAGACATTATTACAGAGAAGAGGAGACAAGGTAAGACAGTAGTAATGCAGTGCATTCAAGTCTGAGCATGCAATGCAACTTGTACAATGTTATGGTTCTCTGAAATAAACCGTTGTAGGAGTCTGTCATGTGGAACACCCGCTCACTCACATTCACGTCAACTCACCTGCTTTGCTTTGGTTTTCTTTGCTTTATATTAAACTGAGTTGAATTAGCTATGTGTATAGATATTTCGTACTTCTGACTTGGTTTTCCTTACAAATGCCCATTTATATTACGAATGTGATAGTTACGGACGATATCATAGTTCATTCAATTCATTTTGCGTTCAATCCCTTTGGTTTACTGTAGCTATCATCCGTGGCATGCTTTTCTTTGCTATATCTCACACTGTAAATTAGACAAGAGACAATCTCACTACTATTT
>JAAAYG020021835.1:3690-18331 GCA_009936455.2 Tomocerus minor | reverse complement strand
ATATCAAGGTGAGTATACTTTTTGTAACATCTCCGACAAAAAATATCGTTGTTGGATGATAAAGAAAATTCTTGGTTAATGCGAAGGAATTTCCTAGCTAGTGTGTATTGTGTATGCCCTGTCCATTTCTATCTGTATGTAGCACGAATTGCTCATCCCTCTCTCTTATTTTCTCTCTCTCTCTCTCTTCAGGTTTTATCTCGTTGACGGACGTGAATGTACCGAAATAACTTGATTTTCGCACCGGATTTTCTGTGAGAGATGTCTGTTCATGTTATGTTAGATTGTGTGTATGGATTTCTCCGTGAGTTGTTCATGGAATGCCTCCTTTAGCCTTCACTTGACTTGGACGAATGAAGCGAAGCATTCTTAGCCACTCATTCACTTACGAAATCCTTGTTTCTTCTTCTGCCAGTAGTGCAAAGCTCGGGTTAAGCTGGAGGGGAACACTGCCAGTTACTTGGTCTACGTACATGCTTGCAGGTACGGATAGGAGGAGAGGAAGTAGATCTATATTTATAACCCTCTAGGAGTCATACATACGTGTGATTCTGTTATATTATTGTAGTGTGAGTGAGTGCAGTGGGAGAGTCTAGTTTTGAGTACAATGCAATACACAGCTCGTCAGTAATTGATCCATCCTAATCAATGGGTCACAATGGAGAGAGCTAACATACATTTCCCCTCTCTCTCTCTCTATCTCCTTCCAATAGAATATACAGAGAGCTGAGCTGACTGTGTCCGTCGGGTCGGACGAATCCTCTCTCATCTCTCACAACAAACACAGATGAAGATCGCATCAGCCCCTTTCACTCACTCAATGGACAAATTCATCATCTTTAGTCTGATCTGATGTTTCAATCAAAAACCTTCAGTTACACTGTAGCAGTCAGATCACAGCACATCCAATGAACTCATCACATCACGAAAACCCACTTTTCCACCTTACACAGGCATTCTCTACTTATGCCTAAACAATTTGCTAAATTTTAACAGCTGTACTCATGAACAAAGGATAAAAATTGAGTAGGTATCTGAGCATATTAATTAAGCCAGTGAAATTAGTTGCAATACTTCGAATAGCATCACTATATCTATGTAGCGACACTGATATTAGTGATAATACAATTACAGCTGCTTTTCAATTTAAAAACTATCTGTTAATAAGAGAAGTAATCATTATTTCAGTGCATTGGAAAAATACAATTGGCTTGGTATGCTTTTATTCATTTGTTAATGTATAATCTAGATGCTAGAAATTACTCGAATCCTTAGATAAAATTAAAGAAAATGAGTGCAGTAAAGGGGAGAGTAGTGGATGAAAAATACTTCATCGCACTGTGTGTTGTATCCCATTGAACATCAATACATAAATGCATGTGTATTGTGTCTGAATGTACTTATGTAATGTGGAGATGGGAAGAATAAGAAAAAAGCTCGCCAGAGAGAAAGATAGAAAGAGAGAGAGAGAGAAAAGGTTCGAAGGAGAGGAGTAGAAAGTGTAGTTCTGAGAAAAGAGAGAGCCATTGCTACTTATTCTACTCTATCGACGGCACAGTAGTTTTCAGAACGATTGAGTTGCAAAACTTCCGGAAAGGATAGATGGGTATACGGAAAAAACCTTATTTTATTGTTTTCCCCAAGTTTTTTGCTGTTGGCAGGCCGAGGACACAATAGAATAACTGGAGATAGAAAGAGAGTGCTATGGCTTGGCATGGCATGACTTGGGAGAGTGACTCTTCTCAACTCAGATGACATTATGGAAGAAGCGGAGATGTATGTACGAGGAGTAAGTGAAAAAGGGTTATATGCCCCCGCGTTAGATATTTTTGTCCGACAGCCTTGCATATAGTAAGCAGATATTACTTCCAGTAAAACTGTAATAGCCGGGATCTAATGCTCCAGTATATGTGCATAATGTGTACGGCTGGAGGAGGGATAGAGACTTTGCCTGCCTTTAACTGGCTGGCGGGATGCTCTTAACCCGTCTAAAACTGACGGGTGCTCTAATGCTACAATCGTCCTGTTAGATATACTTACTTTAGTTAGGTAGTTAGTTATGTCCTCCTAAAGGGCTCTCGCATATTATAGTATAGAGGACAATGGCTGTAGGAGTGGTGGGTATTAGAGATGCATAGGAGGATAGGTACATGAAGGAGGATAAAAGGAATGGGCCGAGGAAAAACTTTTAGGGTGTATAAAACGGAAATCTCTCAATATCTCCTCAATACAGACAAAGTGGATTGAGAGAACCTCTGAAAATTTTCTCTGTCGACCAAAAAGCAAATCGGCCAGAAAATTTTCAGCACCAACCAGTTCCATTTCATCGAAAGACAAACTTTCGAATGGAAATTGGTCCCAATACACCATAGCATCATGGAAGAGATGACTTTCTCTACACGATTCATTGAGCCAATTTCCAATAAAGCTACTTACCTTCTGTAGTTTCTCTCTCTTGCACTTTATCCCTCAACTGAGACAAGAGCCAGAGTCAGAGAAGAGAGCCAGGTTACGTTCTGCCACACTAGACTCAATCCAAAACTAAATCTACAACTCTGACTGACTATTGCTCCTATGTACATACGTAAGTACAGATTATTTGTATAGTCAACTCTTAGATATAGACGTATCTAAAATAACTAAGTAGGCGGCATCACTAACTATATAAGTCCAAATGTAGTCAATATAAAGAGTTGTGTAACAATCTTGTTCAGTACATAAAGTAAACTACAATTCCATTCCACTAGCGAATCAAACAAGACATGAGAGTGAGAGAGAACTGAACTGACAAACTATTGCACTGCACAAGATAAGGAGTAAGCCAAAGCCCGGCTAACCAACTCAAATCAACTGACACGATTCAAATTCTATAGTCAACTGAGGTGGATGGAGTTGATGCAATTCTATTACCTTCTGGGGTACATTACATTGCATTCAGAAGGGACGAGCTCAAAGTACAGCACACACACACATCCTATGTATGTATGTAATTCAGTGCAACTTTAAAATAGTTCATGTGATGCTTTCCAACATGAAATATCTAGTGAAAGCCTCGGCTCTACGACTATTGCATTATTCTCTCTTTGCTCGTAATAGAGAATTCCCGTTAATAGATCTATAGTAAACACAGAATATATATCTACAGGTTAGACTGCTCTTCAGGGCTGCTTTGGTGTCCCAACGTGGCCTTTATGGTCATTGTCATTATTGACACGCTATACTACTCTATCATCATTGACATGGAATGGTGTGGAAACAAAAGCTACACTATAGACATAGGAGGGCATTGTATTTCTCGTGATTATAGGACTGTAACTCAGACATGTACAATACATTGTTCAAATGTGTTATTTTTTTACAGAAAATTACTTGGTTAGGTGTCGGGGAACAAAACGGTGGAACAATCCCAGTTTAGTCCAATCCAAACCACGACTCTACACAAAAGACTCCCTTCGTCTAACTAAATTAACCTCAAGAACACAAGTAGACTGGTTCATTATTAATGGCCCTGTCTTGATATGTAGTTACTACGTAAATATCGACTATCAATATTTTCTATTACTCTACATGTGAGTGTATAACTTTTCTAAGAATGTAAATCCATAGCGGCAGTGTGTGTAATGGAGAATTAATAGTAAATACTAAAATGGGTCGGATTTTCTCTGTAGCTTGCTTGAACATAGTGATGATTATGTTGCAGGAGGGATACACACTAATATTTATTGCAAGATAGAAATCGGGACAGAAGATTGTTTGTAATGCTAAGTAAAAGTAAAGGAAAGGAAGAGGGGGAGGAATATTTGGCGTCCGTACCGTCACCGTCGTGTTGTAAAATTGTGAAAGCTGTTGTGTGGTTTAGTTGTGTGTGTGTGCTACTAATACTATTAGTGTGACTAACACTAACAATACATATACGTATATATGAAAGAATTGGAGAGCATGGAATTAGTGATAGAATATATATAGGGAATATATGTCTAGAGTTAGTGTGTACCAATATATACTACACAGCAGATTGAGGAATCTTATTAGGGCAGGTAAACGAGTTGGACACGGTGAAACAGATCGCATGTTACTGAAGCATAGAATTAGCAAGAAGGTTTTCGCGTACAGCCGAAAAAATTACGAGCAGTAGGAAATTTTTTGTTCCTTGTGGTTCGTCGCGTGTCTTAAGATGGAAGGAGACGAAATTACACAGAGCAAAACCTATAATTCCCCTGCTCGAGCAACTTCTGTTTTTCAGGCAGACAGAGGCATGGCTCAGGTCAGGCCAGAGCAGGCAGGATGGAATATATCAGTTCCAGTTAAGTAATAAGGCTGGAGAAGCACAGCACAAGTAAATGAAACTATAAAGAAGGGATAAGATTGGAAAAGAGAGCTGTATAGAGGAAGTAGTCACTAATACGACGCAGTATTAACAACTACTTACTATCTATAAGTATGTATGTTTGTTATCTATGTAGCTATTACCTATTTCTACGTATGTATATAGTTAAGGGATTGCAGAAACCCAAGGAAGGAAAGTAAACTGACTGTTACTTCGAGACAGAGAGAGAGAGAAAGAAAGAGGAAGCTCGTCGCACGTAGAGTCGTGTACTGTGTGCTAGTTGTGAGTGGAATTGGAATAGGTCGAGAGCAATGTTAGTTAAGAGAAGGGAATCCCAGCCACAGGAAAAATAAAGGGAGCTCCTAGCTCCTTTACTTCCTCCACTCATAGAGACATAGGTACTTGGCCAAGGTAGAGAAGGGAAAAATGCTCGTAGAACATGAACAACTCATAAAACCACCACCCTGAGATGGAAAAATTAACTCTCACGAAGGTGGTGAATGGTACCGCTCAGATAAATTAAGACACGTTTCTCCTGTTTCCCCACTCTTCTCCAGTCAGGAGGAGTTGGCTGTGACCAGAGCATAACTGCAGAATGAGTGCACGTACATGTCGAAAAGAAAGCTTAGCCAAACCAAGCCATGCCACTTCCGTCCCACCGCAATCACTTGACATTTTCTCAGCACCGCACTAATAATAAACTATTTTCACCTACTATAGCTACTCCTCCATTATCCTCCGATTGGATACCAATACAAATCCAATACAGTCATCTCCCTATATCTCTACACAAATTATCTCTATATACCTTTCCCCCCTTCCTATAACTATTAAATAGGGGTTTTTCGCAGAGATATAGTCTAAATGTATGCATATCCCTTTATATTTATAACGTCGTAGTGAATGTACTGCTCCAAATAAGAGTTCTAAGATGACATTTCCTTCGGTGACTAAATGTAGTCGCTTGTATATTATGGTTGGTAGTTAAGTGAACATAGAGGGTTGAGGTTCCTTCGGTTAGAATTTCCTTTGCTGTGGCCAACTCTCCCGATTCTCTGCTCTCAATCTTCATGTACTATTTATTTAATTCTATAGGATTTTGTTGCCGACTTTTCCTCAAGTTGTCATTGTCGGCTTTCGTCAATAGATTACTTAGGTAGTTCTGTATATATAATCTCCATGAATACACAATAGATGACTACTGGTATGACATGTGACATTGTAGGAGTTGTAACTCCCTGGATTGAATACACATTTAACTATATACAAATACATAAAAAACGACTGCTACTCTCTCTATAAAACAGTATTTGCTAAAGCAGAATGCTACTTTGTTAGTTTGTTGACCAAGGAGAGTAGTTAGAGATATAAATAGTCCGACTCTTCACGTCCTCCGATAGCAATAGTCAAAACTTTGTGACAGAAAAAGAAGAGGAGAACGGAAGAAGGGTTTCGTTTGACTTGCCCTTCTTTCTATACAACTCACCATTCCTTTTGGTCAATCTATGTTCTACTGCATTTCTATATGTTGGCTTTCGGGAGAGAGAAGAGGATTTCATGTTGGTAGAGAGAGAGAGCGAGAGAGAGGAGGGAAAAGTATAAAAATGATCACAATGTAGTGTAGCAGAGTAAGGAGAAGAGAGAGAGAGAGACTGAAATTCCAGTCCTTTCAGAAGAATAGGTGAAAGTTTCTCTAAAGAAGGAGAGTCGGATGCAAAGAGAAATTTTCGCAAGTCCAGCACAAAATTTGAATTGGAATCATTTCAGAGTTTCATCCGGGTTTTCCTATGGGACACTGGAATGGCCACATCTCATAGAAAAGGTCATCCTCACAGTTCCCACTAGAGGAGTAGGGATGACCATCCCATCCTCTTTGAATGCAAATATTTTCACATCGAATTGTGTTTGCTGTCTTTCAACGAAAGTTTTTTCCCGACTCCTTTCTCCTTACTTATCTCCTACTCACTATCTATTACAACAACTCGTCTGGTTAGCTCTCCTCCGTTCCGAGTTATGATTTCCTGAAAGTTTTATACGAAGAGAAGGCGACCAACAACCAACAACCAAGCCAATGCCGTTCAATCGACCCCACTATCTGCTCGAAATAACGAAAGTCTCTTCATCTCTATCCTAGTAGATATTACGAGGAGGAGGACAAAACAGAATCCTCCTAGGCAAACCAATGTAGTAATGCAATGTGACAATGTGGGTGGACAGATCTGCGGTGTATTTCATTTGCCCTATAAAATCTGACATATGAAAATCATGAAGGGACTGTGGAATTTGAGTGTCTTATCCTGTCGTGTCCTATTATTCCCTTCCTTTCCATTTCTCATCTACTTCATTTCTACTTGCCCAAACACATCAGGCAGACTACTCCTCATTCTCTACTCCACTGTGTCTGCACAGAAATGTATTATGGAAGAAATAAACCGTAAACATGATGTTATTGACGTATAGTCGAATCTGCATGCATACTGATGTCTATGTAAACTTGTTTCAACTAGCTTTGTCATCAAAATCCCTTCCAAAACCAAACCAATCAAAAGAATACCACATTGTGTCATACCAGCATAACAGAGCAGCATTAAATAACCATAATATTATAAGCCACTGCAAATTCATTTCACTTTGAAACATTTTGGCTGGAAGTTGCTCTTTGGATTTGGAACTACCTTGAGATTTATTGATTAATTTTTAGTCAGATCTTGATTTGGCAAACATCACGCTCAATATCAATCTGAGACTACGTAACTGTGCTTTATCCATTTATATGTACAGAGTGGTTGAAATGATTTAGTTCTTGGTCTAATTCCTAGCTACTTGTGTAAAAGGTAGATAGATGCCAACTTGTGGTGCTACACTCTCATTTGCTTATATTATTCGGCATTAGAATTTCGAGTGGAGTGTTGTGGATGTGGAAATATGAGTGTGAGCGTGTATTTTGGCAGTGGCGGTGTGGTTTGACAGGAGAATAGAAGGCAAGTCAAGTGTTGTAAAGGAAGAGGAGGAAAGAAGAATAAGTAGTAAAGAGAGTGAAGTAAGTTGCCCGTGCCGAGTGTTGTTTTCGGTCCATGAGAGAGAGAGAGGGAAGGAGGAGCCGAGGAAAAGCGACCGGAGGAATGTTGTTGGTGCGATGATCCGGTGTGTGTGAAATTTTCTCGACGAGCATTACTACAAGTCTGGGTCGTCTTTAAGAAGCCAAAAAGCATCTTAAGGGTCTATATCATCCACTCATTCCGAGTCGTACATGAAGCGGAAATTCCCTCGACGGCCCTTTTCCCTCGCAGCACACCGAAATACAGTGCACTGAATATAAACATACCTACCTACCTACAGAGCCGACACACAACTACAACAGAACACTTCCAGCACATCACATACCTAAGTAGAAGGAACACACACAAGTCAAACTAGCACACATACTGCACTATAGTGGGATAGCTACCTACAGAGAGTATAAGTACATTACGAGTGAAAGGAGTGGAGGAAGGGACCTATTCACAGTCTACATACATACAAAGTGCATTACATAACATACCTTCTCTTCTTCACTCACTTGACTTCAGCATCAAAGTTCTTATCCCAAATCCGTCTGGCTATTTCTCTCCTGCCGCTCTCCTCATACTTTCCCTTCCTTTGCCACCAAAATTAATTTTTTCTCCGTATTCTTCTTACATGCACATGTATTTAGCTATAGGGAATATAGAGAGAGCCTACATGTACTACTCTGTACATACATTCTGTGAATATAATGTCCTTCTGTCGTGCTCCAAGATTACAGCTGATACTTATTAACAAGAGCCACCGTGTAGGTAGTGTGAGAGAACGTGTTTGAAAAGCAATATTCCTTGCTGGGGTAGATAGGTGTACTATTTACGATGTAGCATTTATTTCAGTTTAGATCACACAGAGAAGTGACTATAAGAGCGTAGATCCAAATTGTATAGTAATATTTCAAACTCGAGCTTAGTTATAAGTACTATGTAAGCCAGTTAGAATTGCATTGTCCCTAACCCTATCTGTAGGAACTCTCCCTCTTCGCCTGTCGTGATAGTTGCTTTGGTGTTCGTGGCTTGATTCTCTCTCTTATGTATTCTCTCGTTTTCCAACGAAACTCCCATTGTATTTAACTCTATACATAGCATTGCATTTATTGTACGTATTACTCTATATAAGTAGGGATTATATAGCTACATAGTTATTTCTAGCCTCTATCCTCTCGCCGTTCTGCTCCACATATTCATTTTGATGTATCGGGAAAAGAAAACGGACTTTTCTATTGTATGTCATTACCAGAAGAGTATTCCTCGAGAGTGAGACAGGGCTGGACTGAAAATCTCAGAACCTACTCTCCTCTCTCTCGCTCTCCACTCTCCTGTTTTGTTGTTCGACTATTCTGCACGACTATTATGTTCTCTTCGTTTTCATCACATGTAATGTAAGTAAGTAACTACTTTGAGTCGGAGCGACGAGACAAACGAAAAACTCGGCTCAACTAAAGAGCATCGAGTTCAGCGTCGGCAGAGAGGCTACTTTATAACAGGGAAAGTGCCCACACACACATGTCCCTTCATATGTGGTCAGCCTATAGTACCTCCATAACTTTCTACATACGTACTAGTCAACTCAAGTCATCGAACGTGGAAAAGGACCCAAAAACTTTCTCCTTTTTGAGATGAGTGGCCAATGCTACTAACGACTCATGCATGGCTTCCCTTGCTCAATCAACTTCTTAGCCAAATCACAACAAGGACAACAATACAGAAGAGCACTATTCTCCTCAACTCTTTTGTCATCTCCTAGTCTGTCTTGTCTTGTCAAAGTCGCCCCAACCTCTTTCTCTTACAATCCTAAGTACCTAACATGTTTACTTCACTTACACAAACTGCCAATTCCTCACATCAGACTGAGACAAATATTTGTTTTAGCACCCAGTGGCATTATTTCTAGACTTTGAAAAATGGAATGCCCAATAACGCTTGTAATGTTATTCCCAGGAAAACTAGTACATAGATATCACCAGCAACTATATTTCCATCGTTGATATCATGCTAAAAAAGGTACATACCAAGCTTTGAGGTAATAAAGTTGTGAATTTTACCTTACTACAGGCTGTGGAGCATATATTTTAATTTTATAAGTTTTGGGCTTCCTCTTCGTAACGGAGAAACGCATCTAAGAATGTTTTTAGCTGACAGTATTCCTACAAATATTAGAATTGTTACAAAACAAAAATTATAAAACAAGGATCAGTGTGTATACAACCCGAAAACAGCAATTTCAAAAATGTGTGCGTATTGAATGGGTAAAAAGGTTACTAATCCTATTTATTGCGTTTGTACATTATAAGGGCAAGCATAAGGCACGGCACCTCTGCTGACTATGTGAGTATGAGTAAAAGTAAAAAGAGAAAATTTTCGTCAGTCCGTGTGTTAATTAGGTAATTGGAATCACATAGTTGACAAGGTCCATTCAGAGGGGTGGCTAGGCCGACAGAAGAAATTCCAGTGAAAGAGCCTCATGAATCAACTCTCACATTTTCAGTCAACAGGATTTCGGAGAGCACATATGGAATTGTATACGTCGAGAGCCGAATGTACTTCTTTGCTGGTCTGTCTGGTAACGTATTAGCGCTAAAACTGTTTGTGCAATGTTAAAACATAGCTCGGTCGTAGCTACATGTGCCGATAGAGCAGAATGAAAGGAACGCGTCTAAATTGAGTGATTTTCGTCTTGTCCAATAGTCTCAATAAAAGTCTCGATACACGCAGAGGGCAGGGATAGGATGCCGAAAAATCTTGTCAGGCAACAGAAAATAATGTCCCTAGACTTTTATATAGCCTCTCGTGAGAATTGCCAAAATCCCAACGTATATCCAACTTTTAAAAAAAGTTTCCGTTTACCTATTGCACGATGTGTCACATATATCTAAGGAGAGAGAAATCTATTACAGTATTACTAACACCAAACCAGCCAGTAACATATAGCGGCAGTTCTATAATAGAAAAGGAAAGATTGGAATACGCAGTACAAGGGTACACACTCCTTCCAACCCTTTTCTATTTTTCTCTTCCATTTCATAGTTATTTGACTGACTGTCAGTTACTTATGTATGGAATGTAACATAATGCACATAGGTACTTGACTCTCACTAGCTACAAATATATTATACGTATGTACTGCATCTGTAACTGAGCTAAATTGCTACTGCGTCTTTTTTTAAATCGTATAATCATAGGAAAGTTGAATCCCATAGTTCACAGGCTGGAAAAGGTCATGGGAAAAAGTGGCATCATAAAATCTAGAAAGCCAGCACACACACAGACATTTTCCAATGAAAAAGTTCTACTCGTGATATCTATCATCATAACTGTAGATAATAATTTGCTCGTTAATGTCAATGAATCAATATTGTATGAGATTCACAACAGAAAAAGTTCCGTTTCCCGACACAGTGCAGTGCTGCATATTGCAAAGTACATATTTTTATATTTGAAAACCTGCCTGAAAAAGTTATGTCTCCGTCTCCAGCCTTTCCTCATTCCTTTCTCTACAGCTCAACTTCAACCCTTCCCTTCTCGCTAACTAACAATGAGAACTTTCAAATATTTTATTAACTGAATCATGTACAGAAAATATTACGTGAACTTTCACTGCAGCGTCGCAGATTCAAAAATACACAACGCAGAATAAATACAATTACCGTTTAACCAGGTTAAAATTAATATTCTACCTGGAAATTATCAACTTTAAAATGAGAAATGATCCTAAACAGAACAGTAAAACATGTTGTTACATTTTTTATGATAAACAAATTACAAGTACCTTGGTAAAAGAAATTAGAGTGTGGAAAACTGTATGAAGATTTGCCTAGAACAGATTAAAATTGAATCATAATTCAGGGGTATAGTGTAACCCGTATGAATGAGTATGACAGAATGTGACAGGAGATAGGTATGTGACACTATGGGTCTTCTTCCCTGTCGCGATCACGCCCCGTCAGATCGCATCACGTAACAACAGCTTAAAATGTATCAGGATCCTGGTGTAACAATGTAAAGCTAGGGCCAAGGGAAATGATTAATATTCCTGAGTTAAAAACTGGGATTTTTCCACAGGATTTGATGTGAGACGGATAAAAAGACGGTATAGGAGGGTTAAGATGCTTTCATGTGCTTTTCTTGGGTTTGGAGTTGGGAGAGAGAGAGAGAGAGCTGCTGGAGTGGGGAATGATGAAGGATAAGAAAGATGGGATAGGGGTGTCTTATCTTGTAGCACTACTTGTCTCTCCTCATCTTTACATCCACAATGTACACGATGGCATGAGACTTTAGTGAAGGGTATAAGTAGTCGATGTATGACTAGAATGACTACTTATATCACTCAACTGCTAATACTATCTTCCTCCACTAATAGTAAAGTACAAATACTCATGTATCCCACTCATCCCGAAGCGAGAGCCAGGCAAGGAAGCCGACAAGACAACCTAACCAGGATATCTCAGCTCGTTAAATTTAAGTGTCGTTACTATGTTTACACACGTACTAAGTGCCACATTCAGCTTCAACAACCCGAGGAATTTTTTTTCTCCTCCTCCTGCCTTAGCGCCGTGTTCTCTGCCTCCTGCAATTTAATTCCAAATCCGAAGATACATATGACTACCTCTTACGTACTTACGTCGTGTGATTAACTACGATATTCCCTCCGTTCATTCATATTATAGCAAAAAGTAATAACTAGTAGATTTCTCACGATTTCTTCCCTTCCTCACATAATTCTTCTGTGTACACACGTACCGTGCTTCACTCTTCTGATTCTAACATAATTTTGTTATACTCACATTAAAAGACATTTTACAAGATATTTCACGATATCATAGTATTAGTATTTGAATTTTAGGCAGGATCCTTTCAATCCCCCATTATTATACTTTAATAATAAAGCTTTTCTAATCATATGTCTATAGGTACATAATTGTTTACATTCAACAAATAAGTTCACTTGTAAATAACGGGGATTTCAACTTTGTCAAATCACTTGACACTAGCATTTACAGTAAATGCTATACGTATGTATAGTATTGGATAAACTACATACTTACCTTTACGTCAATTCATATATGCGTGTCTTAAATTCGTGTCGCAAAGTAGGAATTGTGAAATGTATTTCTAGCACAAATAACGCTCTCAACCTTTGTATCCATCAGAACCCTACGATTAACGAATATGTAGCAACGCTCTAAGTTCTGTTACACTTTATCTATTGTATGGAACAACTGCAGAGAAAGTGGAGAAACTAAATTGTTACGCAGAACTTTCAAGTAGACTGAATTAATAAGGTTTTAATTGGAGTGCCTAAAAAATCTATTGTCATGCAAAACTTTCGCAACTTTACTTGTCGTCTGGTTGGCTTCTGCTTGAGATTTTACAAGCTGGGGTAATGTGGTACAAACGATGACGAAGCGTAAATGTGTTTGAAAAGAGAATTTCAACTGCTGGACATAATGCAATAGAGAAAGTTTCATAAAAGAGTAATATCTGATATAAATAAATACCTTATAAGCATCAAACAATAGATACATGCACATACTAAATCGTTTGCCTTGAAAGAAGCCACGAAACTCATTGTTCTATGTAGTGCCTACAAAAAGTGTTACAAATGTAGAAAACAAGCTTCTGGTCGAACTAAAACTAGATTGAAAAGTTGGTTTGACTTTTAAAATAAAAACTCTTTTCTCATTGATATAAATACAGGGAAAGTTCCACAAGGCCGCATGTGGCTAGTTTATCTATATAGAAAACAGCCATAAAAGTGTATCTGCACTTCGATATATTTAAATGGGCCTAAATATTGCATTGCTATTCTATATATCCATATGTATGTATTATTGTAGAATTGAAACACGAAAACTGTGTTTCCATTGCTTGATACGAGGAAATAAATGTATAAAGTGAATTCTAGAAGGCGATACATCACATTTCTGGCTAGTACAGTAGTACAACGAACCCAAGGCTGTAGATCACATCTTAACTGTTGTAGTGAGAGCGGAGGAGGAAAGCACATGACGATCACCTTTGAGAATGTCCTATGCAAATTAAAGTGCAGTCGACTCGTGTGGGTCGAAGCCGTCTTTGGTACAAGAGGGCTAACGACGCAAATTCTTCTTTAGTATTCAGAGCCTTTTCATTGAGCATTCAGTGACAATTGAAAATTGAAAAATATTCAAAGTAGCCTTAGCAGGAGCACTCTTATTCCATTTTAGATAGCTCTTGCATAGCTGAAGATAGGGACTAACTGCTTCCCTTTTGCACACACAGAGTCTGTATTCCATGTACATAGAGTGGAGTGTAGTGTAGCCGAGGAGAAAAAAGGAAGCCGAGAAAGGGTGAGTGTGAATTTAGACTGAAGGCAAAGGGAAATGCAAAGAAGAGAGCATAAGTGAGAGTGGAGTGAGTGGTTTGGCTCCGTGTTTGTACTCCTGTTACGCTAGCCAAAGAAGAATATTTGGGAATTCACCTCACACTTCAATTCCGTCCCAGCCTTCAAGAGATAGAGCCGGCAAAAGAGTGTATTACTTCAGACACATATGCATACAGTGCCTTAGTTACACTTTACATGCACGCAGTGCCTTTCTTTCACTTCACTCTCTAAACTGATCCGATGTGGTGTGGCCATAGATATTCACACAACAGGATACACCTTCCTCTATTTTCCCGAGGACGAGACCACAGAAGGAAGTGAAAAGCTCGGCGAAACCCTTTTTCCACACCAATTTTTCCAAAGTCCTTTTTTACCTTTTATGCATATGAGATGGTTCATCGGTGGTGGTGCGGTGGTGGGATTCCAAACCTCACATACTCACATCACATAAAATCATCCCCATGAATCGAAGAGTACTTTCACTCACTCCTACTATCTCTCTCTCTCTCTCTCTCTCTCAGCTCTCCACTCTTCTACATTCTGCAGCATCCTACATATAAATAATATTTGATTCCTCTTTCTCATGCAAAATCCAATGCACTATATGTATTCATCCTATGTTCCCTCGCATCAGTTCAGTTAAGTTAAGGAGAACACCAGCTCTCTCTTTCTCTCTCTCATCTTCACACATTTCCTCCTCACATTCAAAATCCTACGTTTCGTTTCGAACAAGGTGTTCCACTCTAAGGCGAAGAGTATCTCTAACTACTACATCCATACTCAATACTTTAGTAGAGTAAAGCACGTTACGTAAGTGTTCCACTCTAAGGCGAAGAGTATCTCTAACTACTACATCCATACTCAATACTTTAGTAGAGTAAAGCACGTTAC
>JAAAYG020021824.1:0-18337 GCA_009936455.2 Tomocerus minor | reverse complement strand
ACCCTCTCTTCTACTCGACTACTAACCTACTGATAAGTTACTAACTATCTTACTCCGTCTCTCATAGCCACTCCTACTGCACATATTATTGCTATACATTCATAGTGCATATGTTACAGAATTTATGGACATACCCGACCAGCATACTTCTCCCAGGCAAAATACCTAGCCACCTCTATCATTTTGTTTAGAAATCCGTGATTTGAAACCCGTTTTTTGGATTTTGACCGATTTCCTCAATTGACGCTCGCAATAAAATTTGAAATTTAAAACTGTAACTAAATGGCACGTGGCTATAAATTTCGACAGTGTTTTTTGTATAAATCTCCGGTAATATTATAATGGTGTCTATGGTGAAAGCCTTAGTAGGAATTTGTTCTTATTAAGTAAAAGTCTTGAACTGGGAGGGACGGAGTTGCAATGGCTAGACACTTGGTAGTGGCATTAGTATAGTCGTAGAGGGAGAGAGTAGAAGTTTGTAGGAGAGTTGTATTAGTTGTATATAAATAGGAACGTTCTCACTCGCATTGTTAGGTAGTTTTGGAGAGACACTAAAGAAGTTAGTTGGGATTAGAGTCGGAGACAGAGTAGCGTTAGCATATGCCATTCGGAAACTTATGCTCCGTCCATTTTCCCGTGTAGCCCGTCAACTGAAGAATTTGCCTCTATGAATAATATTATGTTTTGCATGTTCCTGGAAGTATAGAGCAGGTAGGACTATTACAGCCCACTAGATTATTGTAAGGGAAAGTTTAACTGAACGTCAGAATGAAAGAGCACGAGAGTTCAGTTCACATTAATGCTCAGTCACACACTCAACTCAACTCTCTCCCCTGTGATCTCTTAATTGTCTCCGAAATTAGAGATCCTCACAATATTTCACCTTGGAGACCTCCTCCCTGTCTTACTAAATGATCGTGTGTGGCAACTTAACTCACTCCCTCCATCCTCCGATCTCTCTCTCTCTCTGTTCCGACGAGGACCTCTAATTTCCAGCACTAATGCCTCGTCCCTTCCCATTTTTTAATTATTTCTCCGCCATATTGTGAAGGCATTAAAAACTGTTGCAAACTTCACATCAAGACTTTTCCCTTTCAGCTATCTACGTAAAAATAGCGATCAATGCAATCTACATATACAATCCTAGATCAAAATACTTTGTAGTCCTGTTGAAACTTATTTTTCTGTTTTCTGTAATTCGATATTTAAATGTTTGTCACACTGATAGCTTTTGCAACTGTGCGTAATAAAAACGGGTAGACGAAAACACAGACAGCGTGCATTCTTTAAAATCATTCGGTTTGCTATCAGTACGCTTATCTATGTTTTGTTTTTTAGTTTCACAAGAGCATTTATTTTTTCCTTCCCAAACTGTAAATTGCTTTGTTGGCTATGCCTATGTCTGCAATTTTCCAGTTGAAAATGAGCTGAGTCAGAGTTGTCTAAATTATGTTGTGTATCCAGGAAGAAGTTGTGCTTTGAGGATGCATAGACATCTCTGTATAGGATTGCAATGTGTATATGTATATGATATGCATAGAGGGAAGAAGATTAGCAGGTATGTTGAGAGTGAAGTCCCCTGTACCGTATACAGCACTCTGGGGGCATTTCCACTTACTCAAGTCAACTTGCTCACAATCAGCCAGTCAGTCGGGGCTTCAGTTCACTTGACGTTGAGAATTATGAGACTGGAGGAGAGCATGTGTTTTGCTTCTATTGTCTGCCAAAGTTACACAGGCAGTCGAGAGAGAGGCATTCACAGGAATGTCTCCTATTTTATGCACGCAGATGCATCTATCTCTGAACACACTGCCTACATACGCACTATATACACTCTTACTACAAAGTCCAACAAACAAACGGAGGACAAAGATTTACCTTACTCTCATTGTCAGTCAATAAACTAACTAATATATTTTCAACCACTCGCAAGAGAAACAGGGAAATACACAACGGAAACGAGAAATGTCGTTTGGGCTCATGTTAGTTACTGATGTGGAAATGTGAAAACTATTTTTTAAAACAAAACTTGCCTAAACGTGTTAGAAATCCCCTTTGTTTTGTTATGACCCTTCCTGAACACAAATACTTAAATAATTACGCGTATATGCAGAAATTCTACTATATAGTATTGCAATTTGCAATTACTTACTTAATTATAAAAGTACATTTGCATTTCCATTGATGAACATATGTAGGTACCTATATGTAGTTTGTGTTTTGTCTGAGGAATGAAACTTAATTTATTCAGATTTGATATTATTAACAGTTTAAAAATTTTTTTGAGCATTTTAAAGTTTTCCTAATTTTATTATTATTTTTTTTTCATATAGCGAGGAATTCATGCCGTCATAGATTGCATGGACATCAATCGCGATCTCAGCATGAAGGAGATTTTCCATAATTGAGGTGCATGTAATTCTGAAGTTCGAGACTAAGGACTTTCATTCTGTCATTTACGGCAGTAAAAGAAGGAACCCGTTAGGTTGGCTCAAGTGGCACACCCACTACCCGATCAAATTTAAACGGGCAGTCCAGCAGATAAATAGTGAGTGACTGGTTAGACCGCTGTAAAATCCGATTTATAATTCACACCTGTCTTGTTTTTCATGCCCTAACACCACTCAGCCCTTTTATCTGTACTAAGCGTTGCCTTTAGTACTGTTCTTGACTTTTATGGCTATCGGTACAGGGACTATGCGGAATTAGATACACGTATAATATTTCCATTGCGGTACATAAATTGACAATTTACGACGCACAAGTCGTTATGTGCGCATTCGTGAATTTCACAACCGTAATTATAATTACTTTGTTTTTATGTGTCGCGAAGAACATTCACTGTCAGGAAATAAAGACATGACTTTAAATATAGGCATCCAATCTGCAAATGTACATAGGTACATACAGATAAAGTGAATGAGCTTCCCAGCGTTTTACTATCAAAATTGTCTACTACATCGCAGCAGTAAAAGCTCAGTTTCGGAAAACTTTTTATTTCATTGGAAAATTTTTATATGGAAACCTTCCATATTTAACCGTGTAATTAAAAAAATTACTCAAAAACACAAAATTGTTAAAATAAAGCCAACTTAACTTTGTACGGTAGCAGGTGAGATATTTAATAACAGAATAAATTTGGAGCCAATTAGAAACTGTATGCTCCGAACGTCACATGAAATATTTATCCTCTAAAGTTAATGTCTTTTCGTGTAGTTTCCTTTGCGAGTAGCATGGTTATTTAATTTGCGGCTAAACACAACAATAGTTCAGGCAGGTTTACTCTAGTTGGGCTCCTAACGAAACAGTGGGGTTCATTAACCAGTGCTAAATTAGAATTTGTCGTCATAGGGTCTAATAGCAAACCAATACTCGCTGTCTCTCTTGCACTACACAAACATCACGAACACAAATACCGCACACAATCTACTTACATATGTCAATTATGCATGTCCTTATAATAATATACTAAAATACAATGATCGTATAGAAAGGAGTATAGAGGGATGTGGCAAATGTTTAAGCAAAGTTCATGGAGTCACACAGGAAAATTAAATGCATTCCTCGGGAAGGGACGTTGAATGAAGTACAGAAATAGAGAGGAAGGTATGTCTCTGCTAAATAGCTAGCCAGGCCTTTCGTTTTTGAATTTTAAAGAGGGAAGCTTAGGAGGAAATGAAGAGGAGAAGATTTGGCAATTGGGACGATGAAGAAGAGATGAAAGGAGAGAAATAAGAGAGGCAGAGGAACAAAAGTCTGGCAAGTCCGTTTGTTCGCAAAGAATAAAAGAGAGAGAGTTTGGTGGGAGAGAGACGGAGAAATGCTAATGGAGATAATTGGAAGGAGACGACATTCGACACGGCTAATTTGTCGGCTCTTTTGACCTTTTTTGGGAGAGACACTCCAGTCGACGAGAGTCAATGAGAGGCGAAAACCATTCGTCTCTGTCTTCCTCTCCGTCGCATCTCATTCCTAAACTCTCGAATACACGTCTACTAATAAATACTAACACATACTCCTTATGCATTCCTACTTATCCCCAGCAATACACTTCCACGCCACTACCACGTTTAACCTCCTTCCCTAGAAAACATGCATCCTCCGTGTTAACATCTGCTTCAGCTTTCAGTCCTACTACTTCAACCAGGCAGATACATTTTTTATGAGCAATAGGCAATGCTAGGTATCTAAGGTCCGGGCAAGGTTTTACAAACAATCCTAGAGATATCTGGTGCAAAGAGCAAAAAAAACCAAAACATCAAATTAAAAATTCTCCATTGCAAAAGAACATTTTATAGTTTAGCAAATGTTTTAGTCACGGAGCTGTCAATTTTTAACTTTCTAACCATGGAAAAAGTTTAGCGAGGAATAAAGAATTGAATATTCAGGTGTGTATGTTTACCATTATGAAAATGCTCGCAAATCAATCCTTTTTTTTGAATGATAGGGTTTGCCTCATATATGGTATGCACATTTACTGCTCATGCACATTTTAATTGTAATTAATTGTCTAATTTTCAGGCATAGACTAGGTAATGTTTATGTTTCCACCACAAATAGTTTCCTTATGCTATGGAGAGTTGGATGGATACTGGAAACGTTAGATCTTTACAGGACTTCATCCTGGCTGAAATGCACTTCACAAGATTAGCAGCAGGCAAGCACTCGCAGCGTCGTCCCTCTTCCCGGAGAGCATAAAAGATTCTCTATTCTCCGTTGCACTCATTGTAAACACTTAGCTGGTTTACAGGATTTCAAAATTTATTTATCTAGGAACTACGAGCTGGATATTAGTCGGAAGAGTAGGATAAACCATTTTAACTGAAATGAACGGAAAAGTGAATAAATACTTCCCTTCACCGTCTCATCTCAAACTGTCTATTCTGTGAAAGAGGAAGTTCTTCTCTCCTTAACCTTAACCAGCTGAGAAAGAGTTCATGAATGCATGTTACAAATTTACAATTATCTCTCTACTGCACATCCCCACGAAGCCTTTAAGGAGAGGTTGTATCTTTACAAAATTCTGATTTAAGCAAATCGACTTTTGAGTAATCAAATTTTGAAATCCCCCATATTTTTCGAGGGAACTTTGACTAAAATTTGGGGTTTTGTGGAGTGGGGATAATGCATTGGAAAAATGCATTTTGAATTTCCCGACACACTTAGAAGAAGATAGTGTGACCCTCTGCTCAAGGTCCCTTCGAGTTTTTTCACTACTTTTTTGGTATCGTTATTGTTTGTAACTCTCTACGTTTTCTCAAAATGTCGGAATGAGGATTTTGGGAATTTGCAGCTGTAAAATCTGCGACGACAATGCAATAGTGGGAAGTAAAAATGGAAAGTGCATGGACAATGGCTATACGCTGTTCAACTAAACTCTCCTTTAGCGTTTAGGTGGGAAGTACGCTTACGTTATTTTAACTCACATCAATATTTTTAAAATCACACAATATAATTCACCATCTCAAAATCTCCAGTACCCCTTAATCCTAAAGGAAAAGTACTTATGGCAGTACTTATGTTGAACAGGCTAACTATGCACACCCAAAGCTAAGTTAAACAAACAACAATTTGGTTGTCGTACATATTGAGGTTATTTATTGCTGACCCCCGCTTCGTAGCCCTGCATCTTCACTCCTAACCTACACATCGCTTCTATTTTTATGACTTATAGTTTTAGCAGCTTAAATTATCCACCCCTGCCATACCAAGCTTTCATGAAAAAGAAAACACAACAGCTATGCTCCAAATATATTATCATAGTCTGATAACAATAATACACAAATGAATACAAATACCTACATTATAATATTAATATTCATAAAACATCATATCATATTCCCTGTGATGTTAATAATACATCTCAGTAGAACAACAAGTAACTACATACGAACGTATTTTAAGTTGTGGTTTACTTTAATCTTAAAGACCTTTTCCAACGAACATGCAGCTGATTAAAATATGCCGTATTTCCTCAATTAGGCAATATAGCGAGGGCTTCTAACACCCCGCCGGGCTAAGAGCCAATTTATAGAATAAACCGCGGACCCCAAACCCCCCGCGGTTTAAAACTAATTGAGGAGATATGGTAAATTGCTAATTCATTAATGATTTTCTTTGATGAGAAAATGATTCTATTTTAAAAGATTTGCTACCTTTCGCATGCATCAGCAAAAATCATTCATTTTCGGAAGCCCTTAATGTCCCCAGTTCCCAGAGTAATTGTAATGTAATGCATCAGTATCTATTTTCTACCAGGTATGCATTTCAGTGGAAGGGTTTCTCCTTTTATGCATATTGGTCAATAGGATTATTTGGACGTAGGAGACTGTAAAATACTACTTAAGGAAGAAAATGAATGTCGCTGAATTAATTAGTATCGGAGGATGTATGGTGTAGATGCAGTGTAAATAGCTTTTATTTCTCTATGACAGAGCACAGTGTAAATATAAATGAAGGTGTAGAGGATGGAGGAAGATGTAGATGTGGTGGGCAGGCGTATATAAAGAGCATCTTCCTTTTGATTTGAATGGAGAGTGACTTACCTCGTTGTGGAGTGTTTATTGTGAATGTTGTTCGGGAATGCCTGGAGCTTGGAATTTTGTGCAGTGAAGTTGAGAGTGAAAGGGAATCAGGGAATCTGTTCACGTGCCGAAGGAATTACTGTTTGTTGTCCTATTTGGTGGTGCTGGTTAGTCTTGGCTCTTCGTCTGCTGAGAAACTGGGTGCTACTACATAGAGCTGGGCCTGTAGTGCCCTTTCTCGGTCCTGATGACTCTCCCAACGTTGATCTACTCGCGCATTGGTCCTTCATCGGTTTCCCCAGCCATCCTCTAACTCCATTCCATCAATTTCCTGAATCAGACAAACAAAACGGGAATCGTGAGTATGTAATTAGCTGATATTGTGATGTTGTTTCACATCTATAGCCTCTATGCCTGTTTACATTTACAATCATCAAACACACACTACCCACATGCATACCACACACCAATGATGATAGGCAACTCAATTCCATTACTTGCTCAAACTCTACTTTTCTTTGTTGCATTTCCTTCTGTACGAATTAGCACAAGTTTATAATTCAATTAACCAATTCACTAGGAAACTTATACACAGACAGTAGCAAATTGTTCTGCATACATATTCGGCTCTTTGAAATGTATGAACGCTACTCGGCACTCATTCAGACCACTTCTCACTGTTCGGCAACTATTCTCTTTTTCCCATTTAGTCCAGTCCAGGCAGAACACGACAAATCACCAAGAGCGACTATATACTTCACTACTTTAACAACAACAAACACTAGCTAAACAATGTAATTATGTTAAATAAGGCCCAAAAGGTAATGACGACGCACGGAGTGCAGTTTGATCTATGTGTCTAAATAACATTTATTGCAGTACAGGCAACTACTGTTATAGGAATGAATAGTGAGGATGTTGGTTAGTTCCGCAGTCACGTCATAGTACCACAATGAAATTCTTTTCAGCTATGATCACAATAACTTTTAAACAATTAAACAAATTTGAATTCCGTTTTCAGAATTCAATTCTAAATAAATAACGTGTTTTTGAGCATTAATGAGCATAATCGACTCCAACCCATATGCAATAGTGGGTGTGCAATGAAGTTTCTGTCGACTTTTTTGTAAGGTGGCTAGAATCTATTTTCTGTGCCCTGATATTGATTTCCTTATTGAGCGGGACATTCAACCAGCCATTACCGTAAGTACACCCATATATTGTTACGATTTATTTTTAGTCTAAACGTTATAAAAGTGACTTCAATATGAAAAACAGTATGAATTGATGAAAGGTGCGTATTATATATGGATTTGAATTGAATTGTTGATGTTTTTACCTTATTGACATTGATATTAACCCTATTCATGGAAAAGGATTGATATGAGCGTCATGTCAAAGTCATCATGCTTAAAATATTATGCAAAGGAAACCATAGCTTAAGAAGAGGTCTCGACTGACTTTTTATTAGTTGAGTAGTGCTGCTTCTGAGAAGGTTGGCATTTCTTTGAACTATATAATTTATTTCCCTTCCTTAAAGTTAATAAATGTGTTTAATTGTCTGCATGTAAAAAGAAGATTAGGGCTCCTGTGATAGTGCATTAGACTTGTTTAAGGAATGTCGTAGTCGTAGCTCTCATCGCCCCTTCACGTATCTGTTTTTTTAGAATTTTACTTTGAAAATGTCAATGAAATGTATTGGAGCGAATATTTCTTTGAATGAAATTAACTGGGCTAATAATGGAAGAGAGTGTAGAGCTATCTAGAGTTTCTTGAAGCGAAAGTAAAGAGAGATCAACTAGGTAAATCAAAGGAATTTTTGAGGAAGTTGTGCAATTTGGATAACTCCTTCTCGGCATCTTTGCTGTTTGACAGTCCTTTATAATAACTTGAGATTGGCAAAGCATCAATGGGCACTATATAGATCTGGTTTCAATTATTAATGTATAGTTATTGCGTTATAAAGGCTCTTTGGATCCTGGTAAATTGAATTTAAATAAAGCACTGGCCCATTCCCTGTCATTTCACAGGGCAGGTAACCACAAGGCCGATTAACGGAAAGTACATGAAAAGAATTAAGGACAAAGATGAAGCGCCTATTTATTACACTCTTTTAACGAGTTTATCTCTGTATCTATTGACTTGAGTAACACGTACTATATCTCTCTATAAAAAGTACTTCCTACCATCATTCCACTACGTTTGCCATCTTACTAGCTTCAGTGAACGACTTCAAAGTTCAAACAGTAACATGAAAGAGATGCACGGAAGTAAAAGATACCTACATGGCTTATACAATAAAAAATTGAGAAAAAGTTCTATGTTCCCAAGCAAACTTTTTCGAATGGAAATTCGGCATTTTTATGGCAACACAGAACCGTTTCAAAGTTTGCAATTGCATGGCATATCCGATGTCTATGTAGTAAAAACTATGAACATATATTATTAAACGAGAATGTGAACACGATGCACTAGACATTGGTCAGTTTATACAAAAATTCATTCAATTCCAGAAACCCACAATCCTCTCCTAAAATTAATTGATCCATAGCAATGATATACTTCTTCAGTAAATAAGTAATAAATATCTAGTAGACAATATCCATGTTTTTTGACTGACATTTTTTTTTGTTTTCTGCAGTCAGTCTCTTTAACTGTAAAATTTGAAACTAGCTGTCTTAAGGAGCTACAAATCAAAAGGAGTTATATAGATATCTGTTGACTCTATTTCCCATCTCTCCAAATAACAAAGTTGGCTCTCCACAAAATAATTAAATGCATGTAATGTGTAATGTAAATAGTAATAGTTGAAATGGGAAATAATTGATAGAAGTAGGAATCTAACCTAACCCCCTCGTCATTTTGCACAATAACCTGGTGCTAATTACTAACTCCAACTCCTGTGCTTAACTTCCTAGCCTTTGATTAAGCATAACTATTTGCATTTGCTTTGTTTTGACAAGCTCACTTTGGGTTAGTATGGATATAAACACTGTCAACGGCGTCAAAGCTCTAATTGCGATGCAGAGAGAATAGATCAATAGAGAGCGGCAAAGAGACTTGCGAAATCCACCTCCTCGTCCACTAAAACCAGAGATTGCTTTGATGTCATTTGATAAGCTGACTTGGTTGATGACACGGCACTCACTTTTAATTGACAGCAAGTTCAAACAAACAACCCGCCCACATTTTTACGCCTCTTTAACTCAACCAAAAAAAAACTCAGGAGTCACACTTTGCTAATTAGAAAGTTTGCGATTGCCCTTGGGCCATTTTCTGATTTTCTGGTCTGCCTGTCAAACCAAAGAACAGGTAGCTATTTATGGAGAGATGACATTCGGAGAAACATTCAATTTTACCAGGCGTCACAACCTCCATCCTTATCAACTGGATTGCCATCAGAAATATAATTTTAATAATATTTTTCTGTAAATAGAGATAAAATGCATAAACTCTGTATAGATATCGAGATCGAGCGTTATATGCCTATATGCTTATAGGTGACTATGTCTCTTGTTCTGGTTTTCAGTTTTAGAAACAGATTAATTTAAGCCTCTTTTTGTTTGTTTTTATTGCGCGCTAGATTTTCATTTTTCCCTTTTGTTTTTCTTCCGAGTAGTCTATAAACATTGAATTTTAAATCAATTTGTATTCATTGAAGTCAACCTAGAGGCTATAAATCTTGTTTAAACGGCACCACTAATTAAATAAAAAAGGAGGAAAACAAAAGTAATAACGGACGTTCCCCATTGTGGACCAACATTATTTTGTGTAGCGCAAAATGTCTGTTTTGAGAATATATTTTGCACGTACTTGGGTAGTTGCTATACATGTATTTATGGGGATCAATATTTCCTATTCTCGATTCTTGTTGTTTTCCTCTTGTTTTTCGAGTTAGCTATCAGTGGGAATAGGTTTCTTCGTACGTGAAGCTAATGCCTTCCTAAGAAACTTACCGTCGCTATCGACATAATTTTCTATTCCGTGTGAATCTGTATTAGTGTGTTTGCAGGAGTTGTGGCTATATCCGTACATAAACAAAGATTGGCTACGATTCCCGTTTAGTAGTCACACACCATAATATATCATTCATATCCTGCAAGCTGTCAGACAGGTGCACCGTCAGACATGTGTACAGCCAACTTGCAAAGAAAGGGAATTTTTATTTTAATCCGCTCAGCCAGAGCAAAGAAAGTGTCTTTACTGTTCAAGCGGACTATTTTCACCTACCTCACCTTCCTACCCGCCGTCTACACAAATAACTATACAGTCAAATCCACTTATGATACTTCCTCCGGATATTTAAGAGAACTCCTTGTAAACAATGAAGGGTATTACTCTCGATTTATGTGTAAATGGGAATGTGGCATTAATTTTACTAGTTACAAAAATTTAATATTTATGTAAATAACTATTTACATAGATTATTTATTTTATACAATATGACGAATTTTTATAAAAAAGACATTACATAATTTTGGTAGAACTCATGTCATATAGAAACGACGCTAATGGCTGTTTAATTAACTTTCTTGACTTTATTTTGATGCAAACAATAATTCAAAAAGAGATACTAACTAATTATATCATTGAAAACATCGGGGGAATACAGTGAATATTTTAATAAAAAAATAATACTATGGAACTCCTTATAGGAGTTCAGGGAAATTCTTGGAAACTACAATTTACACCTGGCTGTTGATTTTCCGTACATGGGGATTTCACTGTATCAAAATTGTGTGAGGGAATTCGAAGAAGGGCATGGATGGGTTGTAGGTAGGCGGTAGTAGCGTTGCGGGGCGGATTGTGACCCTTTGTGTCTGGGCGTCATGTGGCTGTGGTGTGACAATGACAATGTTAGGTCCTGCAGAATGAAGGAGAAGGGGAAGAATGAGTCTCTGGTCATGTGGAGTTTATCACAGACATGATAAGTATATACTTGTATGCTATACGTGCAGGAATTAAATGGCAGTCATCTTCATCCGCTCTGCAGTGGTCTTGTTCTCGGAGAAAGTCCTGCGGTTTCACTTACGAGGAGTCGAATGGATTTCGAAAAAGTGTATTTCATTCGAAAGTGGCCAAGAGGGAGAAGAAAGAGAAAAAGTTCGCAGAGGAGTCATAAGGAGAAATATTAATGAGAATAATATTTATTTCTTCGGCTAATTTCAATGTGACAAAGTGGAGTGCTCAAGGTCTTAAGTAGGCTCTTGGTAGTTAGAGCATCGCACTTAATATCCAGTCTTAGAATATTAAAAGGATGTGGCCTGTGTGTGTGAGCGGGCAATATGTTATGACATCCCCTCCTTCCATCCTTAAATATGACATGACCATATGTATGAACTGAGAGATTAGAGACTAGGACAGAGTTCACTTCACGACGCGCCATGTCCAAGTGAAGATGCCCTGTTGCGGCAGTCGAAGAGATATGGCATGTAATCGCTAAGTACTTAGCAGAGTGCATATTGGCGCAGATAAGATAGCCACCCACCTAAGTAGCATATTAATATGCATATTATAGACATCTCCTGTATATACGTGGCCATAGAACCTCAGAGCATATGAATTCGGCGAAAGCAGTGAAAGTAGCCGAGTCGAGACATTTAGTTGTGTGGAATGGAACAGAACGAAATGAAAAGACATTTTCTTCGCAGAATGGCAATAGAGAAAGAAAAGGAATAGCAATCCAGATGTGCAGACACACAGAGAGAGAGAGAAAGTCGCTACTCTCCCCAGCATCCACAGCCAGCACAGTACACTGGAATGCTTTAGTGGAGAAAGTCATTTTAAGAATTACATTACATTAGATTACATTAGATTTCCCATTGCCCTGCTCTACTCTGCCCTAGTAGCCTGCCTCCTTTCTCCTCCTAGAGTCCTCCGTGGAACACTTTCACCATTCTCCTTTCTCCTCTCCCTTAAACACACACACACTAGTTCCTCCACAAAGACGACTTACTTTCACTCACTGATATTCATATTCCTTTTCTGCACTCCCTAAATATCTAATGTCTTATTATCATACATAATAAGTTCAGGGAGCTATTGCAACAGCACACCCACAGACATATGTTATCTAGTAATACTCCCGTCTACAACTAATGGCCATACTCCACTTTCACCCACCACACACACAACTCCATAGCACACTCTCCCTCACATAAACATCTCTCCTTCCAATAAATAAACGCCTCTCGCAACATACACCAATTTAACAACACACATCCTTGTCAATACAATGTGCATTAGCTAAATATATTCCCAGCATATCGGCTACTACGTCACCTGCTCATCACCAAAATCATTTCCTTCTCCAATAACAATACTGCGCTCTATTTAATTAAACGGAGATTTGTTTTTGACTAAAATTCTTAAAGCCTTTATACATCCAACACATTCAAATAGCTACACGAGCGATTTCATATCAATGCAATCATTGCAGCATATATCTGTAGGTGCAAAATTAAAATGAACATAAACACTTGGCTATGTCCCATTTGTTTTTCCAACTTGCACAATCGAAACAGGATTTTCGTTTTTGCAGTGTAATCCCAAGAGGTTAAATAACGTTACTAAATCCACTATTGTTTCGATTATTGCAATATGCAACCTTTTTATATAATACAATCCAAAGTAATGAAAATGTGCTTTTGTCCCTGTCTCTAGTGCTAATTGGCTACAGCTAGATTACATACCTAGTAATTTAAATGGGACTAATTAAGGTGCTTAATGCCAATCATTTCTACTAATAAAAAAGAAAGGAAAGTATGTTATAAATCCTTTCTATAATATTTTTATCGCGACTTACAGATAAAAAGTGTGTAAAAACTGTGCATGTGCCTTTCAAACATAATAATAAGACAAAATATTCTATTGCATTGTATAACTTTATTGCGTTTCTCAGATGTAAAAGTCTAAATACACATTGTAAATTTTACAGATAGCCAATTAATATAATAAGACAAAATATATATCCACACTGGCCCACTGAGTAGATTATAATTAGCATAGCTTTTCTTCTTTTTTTGTACTTGAAATGATTTTGTTACAAAAGCGGATTTTTGTTGCAGGACAAACAAATGCGTAACTGCCACTACATTCTCGGAGTGGAGAGTGGAGAGGGATTCCCATACAGAAAGTTGAAGAGAAAATACAATGAATGTTGCTGTTTGGCTAAGGGAATATTTAAAAAAGGTGGAGAGCTGGTGTGTAGGAGTGCAGTGGCGGGAATGGGGAGGGAGCCGAGTGGGAATCTCGTCGACACAGACATTGCTATGTTTATAAGCACTAACAATTTCGAAGTATAGAACATTTAACCCAATTTGTTGGTTTAGTTACTTGGAGGCGAGTGCTATATTCTGATGTAGTTAGCTATAGTTGGTTTTGAATTGCGCGTTTTATCCGTTTGCTTGGTTTCAGTTGATTCTTTTGTGTGTCGATGATTTTGAGAGAGAGGAGGAGTATAGGTGGAGGGAAGTGTATAGAGCAATGCACTCAAGTCTACAGCAGCATCAGCTCAGCTCATTTTCTTTCCACCTTGAATGACCCAAGTGCCATTTGAAAATATGAATAATGCATATACACTGCGTCTTCTCAACGTTTTATCTTGCATATCAAGGAAAATAGCAAAAGTCGGGCCGAGCGAGGTAACAGCTACTAATTTCATAATAGTTTTATAGAAACTTTTCAAGTCTGCACTTTATTCGACCTGAGTAAACCCAGAGCCAAGTTTTTTCCGCCTCAATGGATTACAACAAGAATATTATAATGAGTTTAAGTTGACTTACACTTTACTTTCTTCCCTCTCCTATGCTCTCTCCTGTCATTTATAAATGTGCCCACTATAAATGCTCAGCACAGATATGTGCTCTCACAAGGATTAGAAATAGGAATTGCCCTATTACTGACTATCGGGATATTAAACACTCTCTACTCTCATTATTGAACAGCTCCCAGCAAAGAAAACTCTTTGTTATTAGCCCAGAATTTACATAATTTCTATCAGTTTCATCTCCTATTTTTCTAATCGCTTATGCACAGACAAACACTGCTCATACTCTGCACGACGCAACCCAAGACATTTCAACTATTCTGTATTTTTACTCGAAAAACTATTACATAGATATGTGTCTTTAAGGATATAGATATTCATTCCCTCCTACTACACTTTACAGTTTCAACTGCGAACATTGTACATGAAACTGAATATAGTTCAATCAAAAACGTTTATTTCGACATAAACACATTCTTATTGCCTGGAACACTGCCCTATCTAAAGTATCATTCAACACCAACGTTCAGCTCACTAATAAGGCAAGGATTAATTGAGAACGGATTTTAATATTTATGATAGAGCAAATAGGCAAATTACTAAACTTAAGTTTATTATCATATCCCATGCAGTGCGAAATGATTCTGAGTGAAATACGATGAAACTAAAATGTAACGTCTCTTAAAAACAGATACTGCACATCCGAGTGTTTTAAGGCTCTTTCAGATTACAAATTATTACTTCTAAAATAGATATGGATTTCAATGCGCATTTTGTATATCTAAACTTTTTTCTATGCAGATACTCGACGCACGACTTACAAGAGTATTTTCCAAAGAAATTTTTGGAAATAATTATTTATCTCCTCAATGCAGAGCAAAAAATTATGAATACTTAGCTGATGGATTTGGCAATCAATACTATGTGTAAGTCACACTGTTAGTTACCACTTAATAACATTGCAATTTGCTTTGAGCAGTTTATTACTTTTTAATACAATATTATATGGATATGTTGCGTTTGTTACAGGTATTGAAATTTATAAACCACGGGAAGTTTTCAGCTTTCCCCATTGAGATATATACAGAAATGTCTGTTTATAGTATATTGTCTCTATTAACAGTGAGGTTGGAAACATGGGTTACTTAATTCTTTGAAAATTGGGACAAAACAAGAGAAATAAACTCTTCGGCAGTATCATTTGCATAGGAAGGTATGCATATCCCTTAGTCACCTATTTATAAATGAGTTTGCTCAAAGAATTGCGTGAGAGTATAGGCTACAGAGTAATAGTGGGCAGTAGGCATCTAAATGTTGGATATCTAGATGGCCAGCCTTTCGGCAAGAGTGGAAAGAGATATAAATATGCCATGGCAGTGCAGTGCACTCATTTCTTCAGATATAGTTATTAGGTGGCTAAGTGGGTAGGTAGCGTATGTGCTTATTAGAGGGTTGAGCAACGGAAAGGAGAGCATGAAAGGAAACGATAAGAGTTGAGTCAGACTCGATGGAGAGTATATTTCATTTATTCTCGCAGAAATATAATTGACAAGGATTTATGTTCTCTCGGAATACAATTGGAATTTATTGCTTGTGCAAATACACCAGATATAAGTCATTAGGAGCTCTTGTCGTTCGGAATTGACTCTCGCTCGCAAAACCTGTCTCTCTCTCTCCAAATATCCACCACGACTACTCAGGGTTCTCTTTTTCAAATTTTATTGCCAATTAACCTAACTAGTAACGAACAATAAGTCGGCAGAGAGACACTCTCTGTTTCTCATTTTTGACTACTGCTAAAAACATCCATTTACATGCAAATGTTTTTTGCTTACCTTTTAAATGTGACCTCTTTCTTTAGCACCATTATTAAATTAAAATTTTCCCGAAAATATTATTACTCATTTTTAAATACACATCTTTCTCATTATTTGTTACATTAAAAAAACACTTTAGGCTACCTTCATTTGATTGCGTCTTATTGATAGGATTCTTCCACTGAAGTAGTTTTTTAAATTCTTCGTTTTAAATTAAGCTTGAACGATGCAAAAGAATTTTCTATGAGATGAATGAAACCCTGAAATAAACTTTGGAAGTATTAGATGATTAGAGTCCCTAAAGTCATGTCAGCCAGTCTGTATATTATATAGCAGAAGAACATTCTACAGCTAAGCAAAAGGCGTTGCTAATAATAATAGTTCAATGCCTATCACGTTCAAAACATTCCGCTTGTTTCACCTACATAGGTGCCGTACAATTTTACTTTTTTGCTAATTACAGAGTTTGCACACGAATATCAGACCTGTCATATATTAGCAATTACAGAAATTAAATAGCAACAAAAGCTATTTCAGTTTTTAGGGTGTAGGTGTGTAACGCAAATTAAATACCAACTCTGGGACTAGTTTAATCTCCCCGAAAAGAGTTCTTTTTAGCATATCTACTCGGCTACTTCACTGCAAGCGAAACATAAGGTTTTTAAGAATTATCCAAATATGTTTTAGATGACGTATGCACTGTACAATAACTTGACTTAATGTGACTTATGTAATTTTGTAAGAGAATTTGCGTTATGGCAAGGCACTGTTCTCTAAGCCTAATAAAATAAATATATATGTAGTTATTTCCAGATTTCAGTTAACTCATAGTCTTTGCAAAGTACTCCATGCAAATGCTTACTCAATTCAGAAAATGACAAAAATAATCGTAAAAATTTAATTGAATCTCCTTTCCATTACATCAGAGGAAGGCAAGCATCGGTCTTATAACTAAATAGAAAACAATACGAAAAATTTGTAAAACAAATGCAAGGAAAAAATGTTCTGGCAATATTCCTTCTTTTTGACTTTGAATGAAGATAGAAAAACTTTTCCCCCTTCGCAGGATTTTATGCCCCTTAAAAGTGGAATGAAAACCCTTTTTTTATTCTAGTTGCGGCCCTTTAAACTCTGCGTCGCCTACCTGATATTCTTCGCTTTGCTCGGATTCCTAAAAGGATGAAAAAACTATCGCCCTTTCTATAGCTATTATTATAGCGTCGTGAATAATATTGCTAAGCAAGGGCGTAGAAAGGAAATTCATTTTGGAGCTTGAATATTTAAGATTTATCTCTAAAACTTTTTCAATAGTCAAAAGTGAATAAAAATGTTGGGGCTTTTTTGCTTCTTTTTCCACAAACCCTTATTTCTCGAAATTTGGGAGGAGGACGAAACGGGACCACCCCCGATCTCTATCTATTTTCTGTGTTCCTGGAAACATTGACGACAAACGATAGTTTTTTAATGCCTGAAAAACCTACAAACAGCGTTCTCAAGGAAAGGGTATTAGATGTGTAGCTGTACGATGTAAGTTACTAAGTGTGTGTAATATTTATAAGGGAAAGAAGGTCAATCGAAAATTCTAATTAAGTATGATGATAGGAAACTATATGTGAATTAGTAGAATACAGGCTGATGGGGGCTTGGAGTTGAAAACCATTTAGTAACACTGTGTAAAAATATGCAGAAGAGTCTCTGTCATGTGAAATTATATGCTCTGATAATATGAAATGTACTGACTAATATGTTTTCCATAGTATACATAGCCCTGCTTTAAACTTAACTGCAAATTATTAGAAATTATTCGGTTAAAAAAACTAAATAACAATTTGAAACTTGTGAAATTATCAATGAATTGTAATCTCGATAAATGACTTTGTGCTGTAACCTGTTTGTTAAAACTTGTTTAGAAATGAAAAATTGGAAATGATCTATGAATTGTATCCAAAATGTGTTCTATGGGACAATGGCTCGTTGGGGATACTAATAAATATTCAATATATATTCAATATAAGTGTGTGTAATATTAAATTATACGTGTAAAAGTAGAACTACAATTCATAAACGCGGTGGGAGTAAGGCATTTAAGACTAGAATACATGACATCGCTCGAATTTAATTATTGTGTAGGAATAAATTATTTAACAATATGATAATTCCATTATAAATTGGAATATCCATGACCGCCTTTGTTTTTAGATGTGCTTCAAAAACTGCAATTATATAGA
>JAAAYG020021813.1:0-18345 GCA_009936455.2 Tomocerus minor | reverse complement strand
CACCTAGCGAAAAATGGTTTTCACTGACGTATTGGCAAGGGTCCATGACAGAATATTTCGAAATACGAAGTCAATAGATTCAATAGGTCACCAAAAACGAACCACTCAAATATTCGTGCTGTTTATTCCACATAATGAAACTAAAGCCTGGTTGATCTGAATTAATTTGTTATAGGCGCTCAATTTGAAATTTCATCTCCTTGTAAGATTGTTACAACAGTTTATTTACTTACTTTTTAGCATTTAGATCAAGATCTTAGTTCTTATTCGTGTGAGTACGTGTGATGTTGAGGTCCGCCTTATTAGACGTTTTGCAGTGGTGAAAGAGCAGCCACAAGATCGAATTTGGGCTCTAAAGCTGCCCCGTCCGAAGTCGTACATGGAGGACTAATTACCCAAATTGAAAGACCAGTAATTTTTTCAAAATCTGGGTTTAACCGAAAATGCGGCACACAGTTAATGTGTGGGAAATGCCACCGACACAAACAAAGGGGAACAGGCGGATCTACCTACCCGCGGGGCCCCCTGCAGGGCACCTAGTGCCATGCACAGCCAAACGTTACCTTCTCCGCGCGATATTTAGCGCAATAATCAGCCGAATAATCAGTGGTGGGAAAGGGGACTATAGCACCAGTACAATATGCAATACATAGCTGCGCATAGGAATGGCTATTTCACGGGTGTGAAAATATTGGTAGCGGCTGCCCGATGCTTCACGTTCTCTAACCTTATCGAAGTCTAGGAATCCATTGTATTCGATAATTGACTTATCTTTCCACTGGAAACTCTATCTTGACAACCGTAATAATTGATACTTCTTATTTGCCCGGAGCGCGAGAAAATTTTGGGATGCAGCAACTTTGCTAAGGAGGGGTTAACATGATTTCCATCCCTGATTCAAGGAAGTCGGCTTAATGTAGAGCAGGAAAATAAACATTTTTGAAATCTGCTCATATTTTTCGAGGGCATCAGGTTCCAATATTTTCAAAAATAAAATTCTGTATTGGAAAAATTTAGGGTTTTTTGGAAACGATATTAGCATTCAAAACATGTGTTTTGATTTTTATCGTATATATTTAGAAAGACAAAGTTTCAAAAGTCAGTTCCCTGGGCCCTAGAGAATTTTTCCCTATAATTTTTTTGATATTTTTTGCAGCTTTTTACGCTTCCCCATAGTGTCGGAATTTGGGCAGGAAAATTTTCTATGTCAAAATTTGATTATTTCCAGCGACAAGATTTGCGGGAGCAAGAAGGGTACATGCATCTACTGTGTGCTGTGTTTTCTACTCGGCACTCATCATTTCAATACTAGTGTATCACTAGCGCAAACTAGTGCTACACAATTTCTATTTTCACCCTCATTTTTAAACTTTATCGCATCTTTTATAATATGCCTAAATCGTGTAAAGTTCTCCTTAAGTCTATTACTTCACATTTATTGTTCGCGAAACCCAAATCTCAATGGTTGAAAAATGTTGCACGTTTCATTAAGTTCACTATTGACGTGACGCTTTGTTACATGCTTAATGTAGAGATCCACGTTAAGCTACGAGAAAATAAGGCTGATATTATTAATTCCCATGGGTCAGGTAGAGCCAAAACATACAACTGAAAAGAAATGCATATATTAAAATTTCTTGCACTGGTTTTAATTTTAATAGAACAGGTGTATCAGAGAATATGATGGAATTTGTGACGTTAAATTGATAAAGGTTATTTTAATTTTATTTTGAATTCCACGCAAAGTTATAATTGCATCGATATTATTCAATAACTATGTATAATTTAATTAATGGTTTCTAAACGTTATACAAATAATTGGGTTACTGCTTATGCTGTTTGGTTTACTTTGTAAACTTTGCTCAACAACCAAGGAAGTAAATAAATAAAAACTCTTCGCAAGGAATCGATTCTGGGCTACCAAGAAGTACAGAATTAAATACTATCCACTTTCGGATTCAAGGGATCATGGCCGTATTGTGGGGATGGGCACAGGGGCAACCCCCTCCCCAAATGTCGAAAAAAATTAAAAATTTTCGGAAAACGAGCAAAATTTTCTGAACTTCGTACGAACTGACGTAATATATCATCCATTTTTAGGCTAAACCGCAATTGTTTTGCGGTTTAGCCTAGAAATTGGAATTGTTACGCGCGAATTGGAGCATTCGATATATAGTAATAAAATGTGCTTGGCTATGACCCCCTCCCAAAAACTGAGTTTTAAATACGGCCTTGCAAGGGATATTGTAGTCATAGATTAAACACGATTATATTTTTTGTTCTCTTGCAAATAAATGTGCAATTTAATTTTGCTTTTATTTGACAGATTGCATTGCCAATAATTTAGTTTAAAAATAATAGGCAGCATTTATATTAATATTTGTATCAATAAGTGGTCTCAGCTCCGGGCAGTAAATTTAAACATAGGTAAGTACTAATGTATCTACATAGGTACAGGTAGAATACTAAGCTAAAAATAATTGGTAATTACTTAATTATTATTATGTACAATCAACTAATAACATCGGTAATGATCACGGAAATATGTTAAGGGTAGGGTGGTACTTACATGAGGCAGATTTATGAATTAGTAAATTAAATCTTAATCTGCCTCTTGGTATTTAGTTTTAGAACATGAATAGTGTTAGTAACTGCTGGTCTTTATTCATTTGTTACCTTTACATCTGATACATGGTGCGCTGTACATGGTAGCGGATAAAACATAAAATATGTTTTTGTTTTATATTTAAATGAATTCCCAAGTATTGTGTCTCCCGAAGGTTTTAGTAAATATCGCTCAACATTCAGTTATAACCGACTTAGATCGGTAATTTCGTTTCATCATTACGATTCTGAACGGATATTTTCTAAATGATCTGAAAAATATTTTTAATAGCAAGTGAAAAATGTTCAACATTTTGAGAAGTTGTGAAAGCAATAAGGGTTTGTTGTACCAAAGCATCTCTAAAATTAAGAGCGCTGCTGATGCCAAAATACAAGTGCCATAAATAATTAAAATTGTGTAAATTTTCATATGTAGGCTTATTCTTTGCGGTCTGGATTCCTCGAATTGCAATTTGCTGATTATTTTATTTGAATGAAAAGTCATTCGAAATGAAGTGTGATCTTCCCAAAGTTGCAATAACCCGCCTTCAATCATTTGCTCCAGAAAGGCGACGAAAGAATGGCGGAAGGCCCCAATGAAGATAAAAGAAATAGGAGCAGCGTCTGCAAATTCCTTCGTTGACATGCATTTAACATCCAGTGATAACCTGCGAATTGTTAGATACAAAAAATTTTGAATAGATTCCTGGGCGCAGAGTTTTGTCAGTCTCAAAGAATTGTTCGCCATCAATTTGGAAATTCTGTCTGAATATGTCAAACGCTCATTGCCAAACGTTTTCTCGTTTTGCATGTCGTAAGTGTAAACGCTGGAGTTTTGCATGAGTAAAAGTTTGTATTTTTCTAAAACTCTTAAGCTATTTGTACTCACTCCTTCTTTGTTGTCAATCACATTAAGATATCTGTAATCATTCTTCAGCACTTCTTCCAAATTGTCAAACCGTCGCTTATCTGGCGGAGCAATAACTTCACTCGTGATATAAGTTTCATATTGACATGTTATAAAAAACGCCATAAACATGACCAGCAACGAGAGAAAGGTTTTTCTGTTGATTAAAGGAGACTGGCCTAAAATAATTGCCACAGTAGAAATGAGAACTAATTCAATTCTATCACAAGGGGGGATATTCCTTGAAAAATTAAATGTTAGAACAGAAAAAGACAAAATAAGCAACGAAAATATGCAAATCCAGCAGTAATTATCAAACGTGTTTTGAATTAAAACAGTCACAGGAACATCAAAATAAACATCTTTGGGTTCGCAGTAAATTGGGTAATATTTTCTGTATTTGGTAATAGGCATGTTTCTATCCCAATAATTTTTGTAGACCGCTGAATAAGCTTGCTCCAAGTAAATTGCGTTGTGCAGCCCTTTCTTTTTAAAGGAGCCAGATGAAAAATTAAATTTCTCTGCCATTATTTCAACTGCAATATATTTACCATTACATTGTCCGTTGTTTGCAATTAATTTATTTCTTGATTTTATACAGTGTCTTCTACTATTAAGTTCCATGTCATTGAAATTCAAATAATGTAGATCGAAGACGAAAATATATTGGCCGTTAAAATTTCCCATGAACTTATTCCAAATTATTTGCCATTTATTTTCTGGCACTTCTATGTTTATCTCCACCCACCAATTATACAGCATGCTTTGGAAAAAATTTCCACAATAAATTGAATAATTCGTTGAATTAATGACGACAATGAAAAACAACCCCGGAATAGATTCATACTGAATCGAGTTTCGAAAAACTCTGTTATATCGGTAGTACTCCTCTTGACCTTTGTCCAAAATTATTATGAAAAACGAACTTTGGCGGTTTATTTCTTGTCCAAAGTAGTTGTAAATAAAGTTACGACTCTGGCCTGGCTCCACCAGAATATTTAGGCTACAAACATTTTTTGATGGGATTTTATTCCTTCCAAAATTATTGTAATCAGAAGTTGTAATGGTCCATGGTTGTCCATTTTGATTAGCGGATATGATTTCGGTATCCCATTTAGAATTTCTAAAAATTACTAAATTAAAGTCGCAATTTTTGTAATTGGACATGTTTCTAATGCAGCCCACAGTTGTTATAATAATTGAATATAGTAGTATCGATGTCCATGCATAGTAAATTCTTAGATTGTAACGCATTATAACAGGAAATGATCGTTAAAATACAAAGAATAGGGTATTGAAACTCTTGAAGTGTAGTTCGGAGACAATTAAGGAGTCCAGTATGTATGGTTTAGTCTCCCTAAACTATGCTTAAGATATACGATGGAAGATAAGATGATATTTTTACAAAAATTGAAAATATATAATTTATTATCTGCTTCAAAATGAAGTTGTATTACAAACACAAAAATAATCTATTTTAAAGAGTCTCTCTCCCTTTAAATAATTTTGCTGCGCTACTGCTATGCTAGCGGCTTGGTTTACTTTGCTTTGTTTCCTTTGCTGAACAACAAACTCAATAAAATACAGGACATAGACATAGTTAATTGTTAATGTTGTAAACGGTCAGTTTGGCGAAAAGTAGTTTTTTTAATGTAAGGGCAGACAATTACATGGCTATTCTCTATGTGGGAATGCAACCAAAGTTAAATATGAGTTTAGATTCCACACTATAATTAAATGTAAAACTAGACAAAATATAATCTAGCATTAAAAAACATTAATGTAGTCATAAATAATCATCGCATGGAAAAGAAAGAAATTTTTCTATAGAATTTCAAATTTGTAAAAAAAATCCTTTACTTGACAAATTAGTTTAATAATCCGTTGTAGACGAAAATAACGAACTAAGAGGGAACTTTGCGGATCGAAGTTGGATGGATTCTGTTCGGTTCTGGAATGAAGGATATACAATCCTATGTGTACATGCACCTAGGCCAGTAACTGCCCCTTCTTTGTTTACGACCTAGGCGCACCTGACGGAGTAACTATCTCTGTTCACTGAGAATGATTGTGGGATGAGTGGGTGGAAAGATAGACGACAGGTACACAGACAGAGTCGTTCATTTCCATAAAGATGAAACTATAATGGACCTAGTTTAATAATAAGAGGCAAAATAGTATCTACCTCCTGCACTATTAGTATTAGTAATTATAAATAACTAATTGAACAATTTGGTATTATCAGCTCTGGTCAATAAAGGGCCTACTGTTGGATTCACATTCATATGCAGTTTTCTCTGTGGGAATAGCCAAATTGGGATTCATTCTATTGGTCAATTTGTTTGAAATACACTCCTCTGATTGGTAATTACTATGACAAATTTCTATACCATTCTCAATGGGGAGGTTTATATGGAAAATATTAACTATTGAGAGCTATATCATGGACAATATTTTGCATGTACAGATAAGATAAGCCAACATTAAACCATCAACTACTTAAAATTTTTGCAAACTAATAGCCCCTTCTTAATTCTCATTTTTGAGTTTCTGAATTTTCTTATCAATGAACAGATTGAATTTCTTGTTGAATACAGGTAATGCATTGTAATGTATGCATACAGGTGTACAAAATCTTTTCTGTACCACAAAATTTCTGATATTACAATAATGGTCGACAATAGTATTAAATAAGCAAACAAATAAAAAATCGTATGAATTTTCATTTGAAGATTTATACTTTGAGGTCTTGACTCCTTAAACTTAATTTCACTTATTTTTTTGTTGAGATGAAAAGTAGATCTGAAAGAAATATGTTCATCCCACATCTGCATAAATCCTCCTTGAGTAAGCAACTGGATAAATTCTAAAAAAGTATGTCTAAAGCCACCCTTGAATCCCCAAGATATAGAAATGGTATCTGCACTCTCTTTTGTTTCCGTGCATATTGCAGAAGATGAAATATTGCGCATTTTTACGTAAATAAAATATTTAACGAATTCTTGTCCTTCCAGTAATATCAGTTTCAAATCGGTGGCTCCTAGCAATTGAGGGGCTATTTGTAATGTTGACGTATTTTGATCTCGAAAAGTATCTGTTGAGTTGTTCCGAAAATCGTATATGTACAAACTGGAGTTCTCTCGGTCAAGAAGTTTATATTTTTCTAGAAAGTAAGGGCTATTAGTTTGAATTAAGCCGGTTTTATCAATTACGTGAAGTAATTTGTAGCCATTATTAAGTAATTCCTGAAAATTGGCAAACTTTCTTTTCTCTTTCGGTGCAATGACTTCACTTGTTATGTAAGTCTCGTAAAGACATGTCATTAAAAATGCCATCATCATAATTAGCGAACAAAGAATTGATTTTTTACATATCAAAGGGTGCTGTCCAAGAATAACAGCAGCAGTTGAAAACAAAATTAATTCAAATCTGTCGTAAATGTAAATATTCTTGGATAAATTAAAAGCTAAAACAGAATATCCCAAAATAAGGAGAGTAAAAATTGAGATCCAACAATAATCATCAAATGTGTTTTGTACCAAAACTGTTAAAGGGGCTTCGAAATAAACATCTTTAGATTCGCAATAGACCGGGAAGCGTTCTTGATACTTCGTAATAAGTTTACGCGCATTCCAATGATTTATGTACACATCTGAGTAAAAATATTCTGAAAAAATTGCCGTGTAAATTCTGGTATTGGCATGTAGTTTCATTTCTTTTCTAAACACTGTAGGATTTACAGCATATACTGCTGAAAAGTTAAATTTTAGTGCCATTATTTCAGTAGCTACATGTTGTCGACCGCACCACAATTTGTTAGCAATTAATTTATAAGCAGGATTAATGCAGAGGGTCCTTGACATTGCTACATTAATAGTCATTTGCGGATCAAAAACAGCAACAAATTTCCTTTGAAGATTTCCATTTAAATCTTTCCAGATTTTATTCCATTTTTCAACGGAAACGTCAATTCCAATTTCCACCCACCAGGAAATTCCATTGTAAAGCTGTGTAGCAAATACTGAGTAGCTCGACGTGTTTTGCGATACTATGAAAAATACGCTTGAGACAGATTCATATTCAAAAACGCGTTGAAAATATACTTTCTTCCTGTAACTTTGTTCCTGGCTTATATTTAAAATAGCTATGAATAATGAAGTACGGCGATTAACTTCCTGTCCAAAAAATTGATTAAAATTTTCAAAACTATCGTCAGGCTCCACCAGGATATTTACACTGCAAAAATTGTGTGACAGATATTTGCCAATTTTATTGTTTCTTTTGCTAAGTAAATTTTGTTTGTAGTCTGATGTTGCAATTGTCCATGGCTGTCCATTTTGGTTAAATGACAAAATTTCTTCTTTCCATTTCGAATTTTTAAATTGTATTAGATTAAACTCGCAATTTTGATGAAGAAATAAGTTTTCAATGCCAATCACTGAGTCGATGTTGTTTTGAACGAATAAAGCTGTTGAAAGGATGTAATAAATTTTAATTACTTGCGTCATCATTCGGTTAAATTGATAAATTCTAAAATAGTTTCAGATATAATAAATTATTCACTTCAGTGGACCCTTTGTTTTGAATTTAGTAAACACAACATGGAAGCTAGAAAAAAATTGCATAGCAAAATTTGACTTCCCGTACCTACGTATGGCTTACGGATAGTACTAAGCCGCAGTGGTCGATTAATTAAATTTTTAATAATTTGTATTTTGATATGTATTTATGAGTAGGTACACAGTTTTCTTTATTTTGCAGTTGTTTTCAAAGTTATGAACATATTTATTTATAAATGAAATCGATTACATATAATTATAGTTATGGAAATCTAAATTTAAAAATAAATCCATTTTATATATACTCTTGATTGATGTAATTATAAATGTTTAATGTATTAATGTTGAGTTAATTTGGGGTGATTAACCGATGAACTTTATAAATGTACTTATGACGTATTGCCGTCGGTGTATTTAATGATACTTTGGTGAAACGTTGAAGTTGACTGTTAGGCTTGCAAAACTTTTGGAGTCACCAATTTACAACATATTCCGTCATTTTTCAACGATTGGTTATTTCTTGTGTTTAAGGCTTTTCCTTGGATTCGTAACTCACTAGAATTCAAGGAGCTGAAAACGAAATAATTAGTGTCAAAACGGAGCTTAAACTATTACACGAACGTCTACTTTAACTTTAAGAATGCGACCATTACATTAGCACATATTTACTATTTTGTCATCTGCCAAACTTCAGTAAATCACTAGCAGTCCATCAAGCTAGTTTTCATTTGAAATTCTTACTTATTGCATTGTCAAAACATGTTTTTTTCTACATGCACAGTGTGTACACTTATTTGATTGCTGATAAAAGCTTTTTTGGCAGGTAAATGTTAAACAGTTTTATAATAAGCGAAAGAAATGAAAGAAATTGTTGCAAATTATAATTATTGATTAGCTATATGCAAATATTTTACTTTGTGCACACCACTTGAAACCCATTGTTGTCAAATATTGTTGGAGGAAAGGATATAATCATGACAAGGATGCATGATTACAAAGTACATACGAATTCATAAGTTTTTGTCGATTTTAAAAACCATATCTGGTCCAAACTGGATAAAATTGGTTTTATCCACTCTTACTTTGTATATTGGCCAAGATAAATAGTACTTACCTATATAGTTTCATCCATAGCAATTTGACTAAATGTCAATTGATAAAATGATAGTCCGGAGAACATTGAAACCAAGGACGTAATATTCAAGTACCTAACTTTTTAACCGAAAATAACTCTTCCAGGAGCATATAGGTAAACAACCCACATCGCAGTAAATAAATAATCCCATAGATACTTAATTTATAAAATGATTGTCAGGTGTCAAATGAATCGATTGTGAACGAAATAGTTTCTAGTAACTGAATAGTTTCCAAATTGTGTCAATAAATGTCGCATCATAACAAAGTAAGTTTTTAAATAAAAATAATTAGGTATGTAAAGCATAATTCTAATGTCCGCTGTAATACATTTCATGTCTTTTAGCACAATCATTAATTAAAGTTTGATTAAAGCTTTAAACTGCTTCAAGATTTATTTTATAAATATTTTATAATTTGAAGTTGAAAATGTATGCATGTTTACTTTGTTCACATATTATTTTCATTCATGTTGAAACTTATATCTACTGCATCAGACATCTGAACATAATAATCATGGCCGTATTTAGAACTCAGTTTCGGAGGGGGCAAAGCCAAACACATTTTACTACAATATTTTTGAACGCTCCAATTCGCGCGTAGCGCGAAAAATTTTGCGGTTTTAGCCAAAAATGGATGAAATATATCTCATTTCGCGCGAAGCGAGGAAAATTTTGCCTATTTTTCCAAAGTTTTCCTCTTTTTCTCGGATTTCGGGGGGGGGCATTTGCCCGGTATGCCCCCCCTCAATACGGCCATGATAATAATGATTACATCGTTTGTTTCGCTTTAAAATTTGGTTGTCCTTATTAATATAATTTACATATCAATATCATATCACTTAATAACCTACATACATTATTACTGTGCAAATAATATTAATGTTATTATAAATGTTAAACAGCATATAAATCAATCAATCAAACAGCAGATGCAATACTTCTATTTGAATATTGATTTATATATAATTACATCCTCATAAGTACTAATATTACGCCGGAGAAACATTTTTGTGCATTCACTATGTGATTAAATAGTCCTACAACAATAGGGCGTAATTAATTTCAATTAAAATATACTAGGTGGGTATGCAATGAGAAGGGAAACTACATAATTAGTTACCCATAGATAGTATTCTGCAAGATGTGTGTACTTGATATCTCTTAGTACTCCCAATCGTAAACCAAAGGGTCTCATTGCTTTAATTTGCTGTTGGACAATTGGATCTTTCTGAGTAGATTTGAACTGTGTTATAAATTGCAGTGAATATTCATAAACTTTAGCAGATACAAATAGAATTATGGAAGTAAAATTTGATGCAATCGCACCAGTACATAAAAACACTAGATAGGTGCTCAAAGGTACAATTTCATACAAGCAAATCGATGCAAATATTGCAAAGATAATGAACATTCCCGACACTGCATAGAGGACTGGAGGAAAATGGTGGACCATACTGGAATTGAAATATATGGTCAAGATATTTATTTGCTTCAATTTTTTCAATGATATTTCCGGCTCGTATGTATTTTTGCTGTTAAAAATAACAAAATTTGGTAAAATACATTTATAATTCCAGATGATTCTAGAAAACGTCTCTCAAATGAATAGCAAAGGAAATTGCTTCATATAAAATAAGAAATTAATTGCGGGTATTTATAATATTTATTTCACCTTAAATGACTTATCCAATACGAGACAGGTATGGCGTAAATCTGATAGTAAAGACCCATGAAATACGCTGGAGCAGTAGTACCGAATTTTGAAAAAACTTCTAACGGAAAAAATACAAAATAAATCAAAAAGTATTTTACCTCTTTCGATAGAGTTTCTGATGGTAGCAATGAAATCATGTTAACTTTATTGTCAGGAAAAAATAAAAACATCAGAATGAAAACTAAAACTCCTGGTATCATGCTATAATAGTTGGCCCTGAGTACGAGCTCCAAAAACCTTCGAGACACTTGCATCGATTGATTTCCACCAGTTATACACTCATCTGAAATAATTACATTTAAAATTAAATTTTCTATTTATAAAGCAATCATTTTGCATTTATTCGTAATTATTAGCTTCAAAACATTTTATTCAGAAACTGTAAACTATAATAATGGAATTTTTAGATGTTTATAGGTGTGCAACAGTTTATTTCCCAAATTTTTTGTAAAAATATTGTGAAATAAGAATTAAATAATAGTTCTGACCTTGAAATAATTTATCTGTTAAAACAAGTTGTTTAATCAATGCGGTCATTGCCTCTTTTTTCGCGTAAATATTGAAATGCAAAGATACTGACCAAACATAGCCTAAGCCATAGAAGATTAATAGAAACAACTGAGAGTAGTTTAGTGGATCGTTTTGAATTTCGAAATGTATTTGACAAAATATATAAACACAATTAAGGCAACACAGCAGCCCAGCAACTCTCCATAAAATGAAATGCCACAAACTTTTTTCCGTCAAAAATTCTTTTCTTTCGTAATCCCAATAGAAGGGCATTACTTTAAAACACGCCCCCAGATTTGTAATTTTTGCAAAATACTCCAGAGCTCCTTTTGTCAGCATGACTCTCTGTTGTTTATGTGACGAAATGCAATTGCTGTTAGAGCCCGCATTTGCAAACCTTGCTTGCGATATGTAAATATATTATATACTACCTAACCTGTTTGAATGAAATTGTCACAACCCATTTGCTGTATTTATTTTAGAAATGTGAACCTGTCAATTTGGATAATAATTAAGATAATGTCTATCATGACTATGAAATAACTGATCATAATATTCTTATAACAAAGTGTGCTAAATACATTTAATCAATTTGGTATGATGCATATACCTTCTTTATTTAGCATGGGAGAAACTGTGAGAGTTATTTGCGCACGCCAACAGAAACATTCTTTCTTGGAAGTCGGCAGACAACGAAAGGTATGAAATCATCCCGCTTATAATGTTATAATATGATTAACTAAATATTCCAAAATCCTACACCGCACCGTAATTGTTTCAATAAAACTAAAACACATTTAAAAACATAAAAAGTTCTGTCCTCCTAGGAATAAAAAACTTTAAGCGTAACGCTTATAAAACTAGTAAAACTTGTATCCTGCATGAGAATTTGTTATTTGAAAGAACATACAACCGACTCATTTATCATGTGTCATTTAATGAGCTACTAAAACAAATGAAGTGCCCATTTCTCTATTCAAAGTGTCCAGTAATTTATAATTGATTACTTACGGTTTTAGATTTAAATAAATTATTCAGGGCTTGTTAAAAAAAAGCATCTATATGACATAATAATAATTTATTATGTTATGGCTTAGGACCAGTGTTCGATATTAGCCGGCTTTTTTAGATTTTAGCCAGCCACTAGGCCATTTTAGCCGGCTAAATTGGCAAGTGGCCAAATAGATTAATGTCCAAATACAGTGTAAAATAATTTTAGCCAGTGGCCAATAATGATTTTGGCCAGCCACTAGGCCCTTTAAGCCACTACCATTTAAGCCAATAGCCAGTGGCTAGTCGAACACTGCTTAGGACGTGTAGCACATATTTATATGTAACACTTTGTTTCGGAATTTTTCATCTCTCGTCCCTCCGCAACAGTTTACGGTATAACAGTGTATATCTGTCATTTCTGCGTCATGTCTGTGTGTGTCACTTATTTAAAACTTCTTCAAATATTTAAATGTTTTTCTTTCAAGTCCATTCCATTATTGTCTTATTTACTTCGCTTTAACTGATATTTTGATATATCCTGTATTAGGTATTATCATGGGGCTGCCGGCTGTAATAAGGAAATGCTTTTTATCGAGGTTACGCCGTCAAATTATACATTTCATCAGTTTGCGAATTGGGCAGATTTTATAGCAGGCCACTATACAATGCTTAATTATGTATACCTATTTCGTTTCTTCGGTATACCTGAAGAGAAAATAGGGCTAATAGTGCTGAAATGCCTAGTATGAGAATTTTTGTACATACTAAAATTTATCCCCCCTCCCAAAGTAGAATTTATTATTTAATAAATATTTTAATAAATCTATCTCGTGTCATTAATGATTATTAGTGTCTATTAGTGCCAAGATTCTTCGGTGCAAATGTTTGTCTTGTCAAAAACCTGTCATATAGTACTAGTGTCAAGGGGAAATCATAAAGGAAATTGCAGAAAGTAATCAAAGTTTCAAAGTTATGTCATTGACAGAATGAAAACGCACCAGGTTTTCAGTTGAAACTCAAAAACGGACTGGCAAATAATATTCCAGGCATTCTTCAAAGGTTCCTTTTAAGGAGAACCTGAAGACTCCAAAGTCGAAATTTCAACAATGTCAAGCCTCCGGGATACCAATGCTTCTTTTCATTCCATGGTTATAAAGCTGATTGCAACAAAATTACCTTTTCGTGTTTCGCATGAAGATATGGGATAGTAAAATACATTTTTTACCATTAGTACCGTCTAACCTTAAGCAATATACTTTCATTAATAATGTATGAAAACGGAATAAAAATGCTCCCGACAGATTCTTGCATCAGAATAATTCCCGTCTTTTTATTTTACATGCATATTTTAAAATAAGACAAAATCATACTTTTAAAAGCGACAACACCAAATAGTAGCTATATTTTTACACACATGCGCGCATACGTATATTGATTTTCTTTTTTTGATAAGGGTAATTGTAATTAAATTGTTCTAAAAGATTTACGTAGATTAAGAATGATAATTGTTCAATAAGTCAAAATAGCAATTCCTGTCAGAAATCATTTTATAAAAAAACAAATAAATCAGTTTTGATTTTCAGAAAAAAGATGCCATTATACATCAGTACCTAACAACTTAGTTAATGATACTTTATAATCCACACACTCATTACTTTCTGGTTGTTATAATTTTCAAGATGTGCACAGTTTTAATTTTTAGATAGAGAAAATACAGATAGTACAAAACATTATATGTGGACGGATATACATTACTTCTTTTATGCCACAACATTTCAAATATCAGAGTAATAGTAGAGACGGATAGAAAACAGCCTAATAAATGGAAAATTGTGTGAATTTTCATTTGTAGATTAATACTTTGTGGTCTTGATTCGTTAAATTTAAATTTACTCATTTTTCGATTTAGATTAAAACGTTCTATGAATAAAGTGTGATCACGCCACATCTGCCTAAAACCTCCTTCTGCCAACAGTTTGAAAAAGGAGCCAAACACGTGTCTAAAGCCCCCATTAAATCTCCAAGATATTGGAATAGTTCCTGTACTTTCTTTTGCTGCCATACATCTTGACTTAGGGAACATTCTGCGAATTTCAATGTATAGAAAATTCAGAATATAATCTTGCGGGTGGAGATGTACCAATTTCAATTCGCTGTCCCCTAACAAATTGATTATTGTGGATATAAATGACACATTTGACTTTAGCGAATTATCTTTTTGCAAATCATAAACGAAAATACTGGCATTCTGATTCTGAAACAAATTATATTTCTTGAAAACATAGAAGTCATTGGATTTAATTACTCCAGCTTCGTCAATCAAATGAAGCAACTTATAATTATTTCTTAGAAGTTCCTCAAAATTAGTAAATATTTTCTTGTCTAGAGGTGCAATAACGTCACCGGTTATCAACGTTTCATACTGACATTTTATTAGAAACGCCAGTAGCATAATTAATCCACAGAGAATTGTTTTCCTCTTAATTAAAGGAGACTGACCAAACATAACGGCAGCAATTGAAATCAAAATTAATTGAATTATTTCGTAGAACGAATTCTTCATTGAAGAATCATGTTTTAATACAAAAACATAAGCTAAAATAAACAGAGAAAGCATACAAGCCCAACAATAACTATCAAATGTATTTTGGATAAAAACTGTTAAAGAAACATGTAAGTAAATTTCTTTAGGTTCGCAGTAAACAGGGACTAAGGGTAGATAATTTGAAATAGACATTGAAGAGTTCCATTTGCTTACGTACACGTTGGAATGATAAAATTCTAAGATAATTGTGGTTGGTGGTTCACTATAATCTTTCATTTGTTCCTTGAATATATCCAAATTTAAAGTGTAAATCGCTGTAAAATTAAACTTTTCCGCCATTATTTCTGAAATTATAAATCTAGCATCACAATTTCCATCATTTGAAATAAATTTACGTGCAGGATGAATGCAGTATCTTTTCCACGATGCCCTGTTATCGACTATTAGCATATCAAAAGCAGGGATTTTTCGTCTATGGAGATGTCCATTTAATTTATTCCATATTAGTTTCCATTGACTTTCGTGAATACCGTTTTTAATTTCCACCCACCATGAATTTGGATACGAATCATGGAGTTGTACCGAGTATACTGAATACTTCGTCGCATCATCAATGACTATAAAAATAACACCTGGAACAGACTCAGACAGAAATTGAAATTGAAAATGCAATTTCTTTCTATAACGGTAATAGTCCTCTTGACATTTGTCTAGTACAATAATAAATTGTGAACTGCGACGATTTATGGCCGATCCAAAATACTGATAGAAATTTTGAAATACGTCATTCGGTTCCTCAAGAATATTTACGCGACAAAGATTCTTTGAGAAATCTTGTGGCGTTGTTTCATTATTGCCAAATAATATATTTTTGTAACCAGATGTAGTGATAGTCCAAGGTTGTCCATTTTGATTAACTGATAGAATTTCTTCAGTCCATTTAGAAGGGTCGAATCTTATTAAGTGGAAATCACAATTATGGAAGAATGATAAATTTTTAGTAGAATTCACACGCATTAAAATATTTAAAATTACCACGATAGAATACAAAGTTAAAACACAGTTATTGTGTGTACGAAACATTGTGATTGTAAGACAAAAAAAATATCTTTCGCTTCTATTGAGAAAATACTTTCCCAAGTCACACGACGATGTCAATGTAAATCAATCAAGTAAATCAATTTGCGGTTATAAACGGATATGGCATGGCCTTAATCGCTTCCAAAATATATTGAATGCGATTGATCCCTCCATTTTGTTAAAGACACACCCGAGATGACTTACAATGAGCAATAGTTATTTATAAATCTGTCATTCACTAAGACATCTAGATTCCAGCTTTGGGTTGGATGGAAACTTTTTATGCCCTATGTTCACCACATATTTTTCTTTTCTTGTTCCACATTTTTGTTATATAAATATTTAATACAAAATTTTTGAAGAATGCTTTAGAGTTATCTTGTTGGCTCAACAAAAGAATAAGACGCTTTAAGAGGTTACCAAAATGATAATGCAATTACCTTGTTGTTTTCAGTCAGATAATGTGAGCAAAATTTTATAATACACATCAATTGTTACCCTTGTTTACTTTTCTATTATTTATTATTTTCTATTGTCTATGAAAATGCGCGAGAGACAATAATACTGCATCGCAAATTATTGACCACCATGGTTGAACAACCACCCTGGTTGAATCCCCACCCTGGTTGAACATCCACCATGGTTGAACAACCCCCCTGGTTGAACAACCACCAATGGTCCAAAGCCCTGCTGTGTATTGTACTACTGAAAACGGTAAATATTTATCTTGACCATAAATAAGTGGAAAGCAAATAACGCTGAAAAAAGTTTCAGGTAGATGATTGAAGTGTGCATTGTGTAAACCCAATTATGTATGACAATCGTAATACATATCGACGTCATTTTCAATAATACATATATATGTATTCAAGATGAAGTTTATTTCTAGCATATTCTAGACACAATAATGAAAATAATCAAGACAAAGCAATTAGCAGGATAATCATAAAATTAGTCAAGTTTGTATTTTGAATGGATGGTACTTTATAACACTCTTTGATCTCAGGAGCACATTACAATTTTGTCAATCAACAACTTTTCCCCGCTGTAAAATCGACAATAAGACTTAATGTACTATATTATTACATTATTATGAATTTTACGGCATTTACGACATTCGGCACCACAAACCATTTTACGGCATGCCGACTTTACACTCTGGATATAACGGCACATTTTGCAAAGTATGGAAAATAAATTGACTTTTTTAGAATTTATTATCTGACTCTTGCTTCGTGAACCCTCATTCTTTATAGTTTCATCAGTTATATGCTCTACGTGCTGATTTAATAAGTTTGTTTTGTGATATAAAAGTTCTAGAATTAGAATAACAATGCCCAAAGTAACGAAAAAACAATAAACCAAAAAAATTGTGTAAATTTTCATATGAAGACTAATACTTTTTGGGATGGACTCTAAGAACTTTATTTCGCTAATTTTTTGATTTATGGTACAATGGTCTTTAAACGAAAAGTGATCCTCCCAGACTTCCAAAAATCCACCTTCTTTGAGTTGCTGGAGAAAGACGTGACACAAATTTCGATGTCCACCGGTAAACATCCAAGAAATTGGAATTGCGACTGCGCTTTCCTTTGTCTGTATGCATTTTACAGCAGTAGGAGCAATTTTCCGCATCGATATGAATAATAATTCTTGAATAGCTTCGTGATTATGAAGATAAATCAATTTCAAACTAGTATCCGCCAACAAATTCAAAATGATTTGCGAATATGTTAAATTGGGATATCTAAATCCGATTAAGGATTTCTCTTTCTTCAAATCGTAAACATAAATGCTAGAATTCTGTCTGTCAAAAAGTTTATATTTCTCAAAAAAATGCAACGTATTCGTAAGAATAGAATCTGTCTCGCCATTAACATGCAACAATTTGTAATTATTTTTGATTAGCTCTTCGAAATTCTGATATCTTTTCTTTTCAAAGGGTGCAATCACTTCACTCGTTATGTACGTTTCGTATTGACATTTTATCATAAAAGCCATCAGCATAACTAAACCACAAATAAATGTTTTCCTTTTGATTAATGGAGACTGTCCAAAAATAATTGACACAGTCGAAATCAAAACCATTTGAATTTTAGCCCCTTTGGTTACACCTTTAGAATATTTTAATACTAAAATAGAAAAGGCTAAAGTAAGGAGCGAAAATATCGCGAGCCAGCAATAATTATCGAATGCGTTTTGCACTAAAACAGTTATAGGAAAGGGTCCTGACAAAATGCACCGCTTCACCGCTTCACCGCTTGGAGACTTTCGGGTAATCTTAGACACGTCCCACA
>JAAAYG020021802.1:0-11949 GCA_009936455.2 Tomocerus minor | reverse complement strand
TTTGCCAACACATTTATGCTATAGCAGAAAAGAAACTCATTCTTGTCAACTAATGCTATATTGCTATTTCTTTTATCCTAAATGCCGCAATTATAAATGGGCATATGAATAGTGCATATGAATGGCAGTCGTTACATGGCAATCGCTAATGAGTTATTTACGTCATGATATATTTGCCAGATGGATTGCCACTTGCTGTTAGTAAAAGTAAAATTATTTGTTACAGTATGCACGCCAGATGATGGTATAATGGTTTGACTACATACATTGAAAAATCAGACTGTATATGCATACCACAACAGTAGACCTAGAGATGTATACTTTGAAGGTTGCCTTAGTGATGCGTAGAACAGGAAATTCAGGACCCCGATGATGGATGTAGAAAATACTATTTTTTTAAAAGTGTAGGACTTATTCGTACTGAGCAAAAATTTGCATTTCCCCCAATAACCCCTACGGGCTCCAAAATAAATTATAATTTGAAGTGGGGAAAATGCATGTAAATTAGACAAATGTATTTAATTTTCTGCTTTTTAATTAGCAAAAAATAATTTAACCCGTAATTTTCCTTAGGTAGACTTCTGGTTAATTTTTAGAAAAAATCAAAGTTTCACCAGGGGGCTAAATATTGTTTTTTCTGTGTATTTCCTGTACCTAGTCCACAGCAGCTCTGACGGATGCAAATGTTTACTACAGTGCGCTAGTAAATAAATACTATTATGGTGCGAATAATAATACTACCCTAACATCAATAATTTTGCTTCTGTTTACATTTCTACATTTAACATTTATTTCCGATTCTCGGTAGTAACTTTTTTCACGCAATGGCTATGGGCCTAAATCATTAAGGCACCCTTTATCACTTGCAGTTTGCAGTAGAGCAGTAGCTATAGATAACACGACTAAATACAGTAAATCCTTTTTCCGTGTGATAGTGTGAATTGTGAATGTGTGTGTAGTTTTAGACTGCAGTTGGTTAGGTGAAGTCTTGTGTTATTGTGAATGTGAGGGTTACATCAAAAATGAAAGCATAGCTTAGTTTTAGTAGCTCTCAGTTATTGTTGTATACAGTTACGGTTCATCATTAAATAAAATAAAAAAGTAGTCACCGTTTCAATTCTCATAAGTTAGTTATATTTGACTTCATGCTCCTGATAATCATTTTTCTTTAAGCCAGTATCTACTCGCTGTTTCGAAGACACACCGAAACTTCCGATCCGGCAGGTATTTTTCCTAATTAATTAAATCCTGTCACCTGTATCTAGGTTAAGTGCATTGCTGTTACTGCTGAACTTTCAAAGTATTCACCCTATTTGTTTAGCGATCACTGTTGTCGCGCTCATAATGTATACTATATGGATAATCATAATTATTGAGGCCGTAGTCAGAAATCGTGAATCGGGATGGGCTTCCAAAAATATCTCGCCTGCATTTTCGCACGGTCGCAGCAAGATGCAATTTTGCACTTTGTAGTATGGAAAGAGCAGACATTAATTAATGCATAATGGTTGTTAATCCTAATTTATGGTTTTCTTGTTTCAAAACATTTCTCTTTAACTTCGGGGAGGCCCATTCATATCGTAGTTTACCTCTGAGGGTCTCACTGTCTCTTGTTCATTGTTAGCCATGTTAATCCGAAATTTAAAAATACTTTTCTTTTTACTTGTACTTATTACTGCGTCGTTTTGGCAAATCATAGATTTATCTTAACTGACAATAAATTCGGTATATATATATGCCTCGCCAGAAATATAAGTTTCGGGTGAGCAACAGGCCAAAGCCTGAATACAGGTATTGAAACCCTTTCACCCTCAGCTGTCCAGCCATTATTCCTTACGTTGTATTTGCACATGAATGAAAGATAATAGACTTGTAACAAACCTGAACAAGCATTGGCAATTGATGCTCTACATGTAAAATTCTGTAAAGCATAATCTAAATCTGAAATAAATTGCTCATTTGTTTATTTAACTATTTTTTGTAAAGTACAATAACAACCGGAATCAATTATGGTGTTTAATTTCACCTTGTTGCCCAAATGTCAATCAATACTTTCAATGTGCAAATACATCAAACATTAGCTGGTGTATTAAGTGTTTTATTACTAATGTTTTGCTGTCAATCAACTGTTTTGTTTGGTATATGAATATGAAGTAGATATATACACGAAACGAGTTCAACCTTATCGAATGCAAATAGTAAATACAAACATGTACTTGATATAAGAGAAGAGTTACAACACGAGCACGATTACAACTTAAGTTATCAATATACCTAGATCACATTGGAATTAGCTGGAATTACTAATCGTTACTGTTATAATATTAATCCATAACTATGCAATTTTTACTATTACCTATTGCTCTCTCTGTATAATTATGTTACTGTTACTGTTTATAGTGCTGTCATTGTTTTTAGTTCACAAATTGTTATTGGGCCACTAATGATGCTACTGCGTAATATTTATTTGTTTTGTTGTTCAGGCCTTATCTTTTGTTGTCGTGTAACTACTTGTATTTACAAACGGGATTAATATTTGCGATAATATATCATTTGTTATCATTCATTGTGATATCCGTCATGTTTCTTTAAATCGTTTAGAATGGCATATATTTAGATGTGTCTTAAAATTATGTGGATTTTTTTTAAACAATTTAATTTTGCCGTAAAAGCTATTTAATTTTCTTAATTGGCGAATTCTTAGAATTAATCATTTATGTTTACAAACGAAATTATATAAATGTATAAACGAGCATATGCAAAAAAAAGCTGAATAATTTTACATAACCATAAACTTTTCGCTTTTGCTGAAAATGTATGCAATTTACTCATCGACGCCATACATTTGACATATCATATGTTTGCACGTATATATTTTGTAAATGCTATATTCTTAGAGTTATTCATTTAGAAAAAATTTTCAAGAAATTTTAAATTAGTACAATCTGCATGAACAAAGGTAAAGATTATATATTAATTTTATAAATGACATTCTTTTACAATAAAAACATTTTGAAATTTTTTCATTAAAAATTAACCTGGTTTTGTAATTAAACCACTCCCCTAAAGATGATTATTGACTGACTAGTAATAGATCCGTCCTTTGGACGGAGGAATCAAACGACTTTTGGTAATAACAAAAATTTCAAAAACAAATTTTTGGGAAAAAAATTGGCCAAACAATTAGCTTTTTTATGAGCCATTTCCGGGTATCCTACGATACGGGGTTCTACAAAAAAAAACATGGTCCAACGTGCATGCGTGTGAAATTTTCCCCTCCTATATTCATTCTATGGTTGTATAATTTAGCACATTGCATTGTGTTAATTATGTTACTTCGAAATCATTCGTATTATATGAATAAGAGCAGGAAGTGTTTGAGGCTTAAATAAATAAACATTAATTTACGTTTTCATTGTTTTTCCATTTAGAAAGTTCATCCAAGTTGGCAGTGAATGACCTGTCTTCGTAATTGACACCTTGTCTTTCAAATGTGGACTCATAATCACCACTGAAAACTATGATTCCCAACATCATTTTTTTAATCACTCGTGACTCGTGAACAACTGAATTCCAATCAAGTATAAATCACAATGGGAACATCACACAGTAATCACAATCATCATCATCGCGGTTAGTATTCTTAATGTTGTTTTCCATTTATTAAATCGGTACTATCGTAGGTAACTGTTTTAAATTGTCGTTAATGGAGATATATTGAATTTCCAAAAAGAAAATAAGACCGGCTAGACCTTATAAATGTGATTTTTATGCCGAATACAAACAAACCAGACCAAAGTATCTAGCTTTAAAATTTTCCATTCCATTTGGCAATTTTTACTTAGAATTTTGCCCAAAGTGAAGTTTATGTCTAAGCCCTGATCTTTTCAAATTTTTTTCAACAAGGATTACAGTTAAAACCTAAGATTACCATTTATACACAGTTTACGAAAAGTAATTTCTTACACCTTATTCAAATATTATATATAATACAGGAACATAGCCGTAATTATTTTAAGCATCATATCGTGTGCGTATAAACAAACTCACTCCTTGAAGAGAAGTTTCTTTTTCTAAACCAAATAATTATGTTTTTATTCATGCTATTTTCTAGTAGTGAATTAAGAAGTTAGTTTGTAGGCCTTAAATTTAAAAAATACATGTGCATCAGTCAAGTGAATTGATTTTTTTTAAATATACGTAGATCGGACTGAAGAAACTACAGCGGGCCAAACGAACAAATTGCTATTTCATCCTATTCACGGTGAAAATGTGCAACTCAGCTCAAATAGAAGTTTTGCTATTCGAACAAATAGTTTTTGTAAAGGGATCACCTTTTCTGATCGGCCTGTTCGAGTTAACGAAAAGGTACTACTCATTTCAAAAGACACGGTTTACACTAGTCTAAACAAGTGCATAAATTCTGATTAACTTGTGTCTTTGCCCAACATTAGGTGTGGATAAAATTTGCAGAGGTGTCTACCAGCTGGAGTGGTGTTCTGCGATTTGGGTTCACAAATCATGACCCAAATACGCTTCGCTCTGGTTTACCTCGTTATGCATGCCCAGGTTCGCAATTTACTAACTTACGTTCTATTTTATACTACAATAACTTTGAAAACTGTGTTATAACTAGTAAATCAAGTAGTAGTATGTAAAAACTAAGTTAAAACATTTTTATTCAGACCTGACGTCAAGGACTGGCTTTTGGGCAAAAGCTTTCAATGATGCTCATGTAAAGAAGAATGGTATTCTCTCATATTATGTTAATCCTGGAGGAGACGTACACTACCAGATTAACGGCCAAGATAAAGGAATATTTTTCAGTGGTGTTGACGTGAGAAGTCCTTTGTGGGCTCTCATTGATATATATGGAAACACAACCATACTGGAACTCGTTGGTAAGTAATTCTAAAATGAATAGGAATTTAAATAGTAATGGCATGCAGCATATTTCTTTTTCTTTTTCATGGTGAATGTTTACTTCGCCACGTAGTTCCTCATATTTTATATGTTTAATGAGTTGTAATTTAATGTTGTAGATGCCAATGCTTATCTCAATAACACAACTCGAGTTCCAGAATCAATTTTGGCAACAATTCAAGACGAAAATACATTCGTTGATGATAATGTTCCTGTACGACCTGATTATCTCTCTGACTTAAAATTTCATCGGTAAGTTTACTAATTACAAAATAACCTTTTGTATGCAAGCATATTATATCATCACAGTTCCAATTCCAGTACATATCAAAATTATTTTCTTTAGGTCAAAAGGTGCTCATGTTTTGGTTGACTCTACTGCAACAATGGCTATGAGACGATCTCACGAGTACTGCAATGGATATGTTTTCACTTCACGGCCTATTTATGTGAAGGAAATAATCATGATCAAGGTGAGTAGAACATGGGAACGAATATGGCAGTATTTTTGGTGATCTTTTCAATTATAGTATAGACTGTTCCGTAGTGGAGGCAAATGAGCTATTCAGCTTTAGGTTTTACGATACTTGCGACTAATTTATGCAGAAAGGAAAAGAGTGGTACATTTATTATTATTCTTATATTTTATGACTAACATTGTCTTATATTTTTAATAGATTGTCGAAATTGACACGGAATTCGTGAGTTCAATGGCTTTTGGTGTTACTTCTTGTGATCCTCAAATGATTAGCAATAACGAATTGCCAGACGACTCTAATCTTCTCCTGGACAGACCAGAGTATTGGGTTGTGAAGAAAGATCTTGCATCCAACACACACGTTGGCAGTATCATCCTATTTTGGATTTCTATTGAAGGTAATTCAGTCGTGAATTTCATTTTATTAAATAATATATTTTTTTTAAATACTGAGACTAATACTAATGAAAGGATGTAACGTTTTTATATTGTAGGAGAAGTTTTTATGACCAAGGATAGTGAAGAGCCCTGTATAATCATGCACGTTGACAATTCCATCCCTCTGTGGGCCTTTTTTGATATTTATGGCACAACTCAAAAAATATTTTTGGGAGGCAGCATGTTATGTGGCAACTACGAAACTCGTGCGGAGTATGATCACTACAATGGCAACTGGGAAGGCAGCAGTGCAAGAGTACAATTCTTTCAGTCGAATGAAGCTTCAGACTCCCCTCAATATGGATGGAGAAGCGATCCTTTGACTGGCACGTCTCAATTAGTTATCCCGCCCTGGTTCCGATCAGTAAATGAAACAGTAGCACCCCAGTCAAACTCCGCTGATGATGCCGCTTTTAATAACGTTCAAAATCAAGGAAATAGCGCTGCGGCTGCGTCCAGTAGCTCAATGTATCTCCCGTCTCCGAATACAGAGGTAAAACAATTTATTTAGTTACACGTTTTTGCGCTGTAATAAATAGGTGTCTTTGTATTAAATAATAAATAAATAAATTCGGTTTCTATTTCAGGTTGACGGGGACCTGTTGTCTATTGCTGGTTCAACCACTAATGCTATTGAATGTGTTATCTGCTGTGAGCGACAAGTTGATAGTGTTTTCTATACATGTGGACACATGTGTATGTGTTACAGGTGTTCCTATGATTATTGGAAGAACAAGGGCAAAGGATATTGCCCAATGTGCCGGGCACCAATTACTGATGTCATTCGAACATATAAATAAAGCTTATTCTCCACAATGCATTTGTTGGGCAGCCAAATTGGACAAGTTATATGCAGACAAATTGTTTATGGCAATTCTTAGCTCCTCAGATATCTTAGTTTGTCCAGGATTTTGAAAAATAAAAAAAACATTTTGTTTGCATATGTTTCGTGCTTTATGCCAATTCGGATGGCCATACACAAACATTTTGTCCAATACCCTGCAAAAGATAGGGCCTGCTCCGCAAATGTGCAATGGAAAATAAGCTTCAATGATCTGAATTCTGTGTCAAACAACAGAAGAAACTGTAGTGATTATGAAAACTTAATCAGGATGAGTTTACTTATGTTACCTTACCAATTAGTTTGAACATTCTATTTTTGCCTTGGTATGCTAATCATGTAGATTATAATTAATGGTCAAATTAAAATCGATAGCAGATTTTTTTTGACTTGAGGCTATTTCATATTTAGTTGCTAAGTAAGTTTTTGCTTCATATTTGCTAGAATTAGAACGAGAAGTGCAATACTGATGCATAGTAAAGATAAGATTAGATTTAGAGATGAAAATAATGGTAATTATGGTCCTACCTTTGCAAGACCAATGAACTGCCTCTTAAGGAAAGACTTGAACAGGTGTAGTCTGTCAAGTTAAGTCAGCAGACATTATAGAACTGTAATGTCTATATGTGTTTAACTTCGAATCACAAGTAACGTGTACAATACATTAAACAGGGATGTAATGTAATTGTAAATCAATCCACAATCTTCCGCAATAAATGTTAACTACTAATACTAGCTACGTAATTACCCTTTGATCAATAAGGTGTGGTGTTCGCCAATATATTTTTTCCAATATTTTTGTTATATAATATTGATAAGCCTTACGTTAAAATTTTTAGAGGTCAAGTACTGATTGTAGTGTGGTATATGCCACTTGCAGCCTTTTTAAAATTCGTAGTACGCAGTAGCACGTATGTATTACAATGACTGAAAAATTTGGGCAATTTTAAAACTGAAATTGGAATATGAATTGTCGATGTTTTAATGTGTGTTCTAATATGTGATGGTCATTATTCTAAATTCAAATATTACTTACAAGCACTACTCTGACTGACTAATTGATGTCAATTCTGTAGATCAGAGCAGACTGACTGACACAAAGACCACCAATTAAATCTTATTCAGGCAATAATCATTTTATTTCAGTTCTGCAACAATGTGGCAATTGAATTTTAACTCTACGTGTACACTTGCAAGCTTTATTTTATTAGGGTACAACTAAAAGTTCGCATATTTACAAAATATAACATTTCTGCCATATCTGAAGCAAGGGGTTTCCTTAGATGCTGAATAATATGGTCATCAGAAATGTAGGCAATGTTATATTAGTTTCAAATCTTTACAACTTTTTGTTCTTACAAATATATTTCTGTCAAGTTAGAAATGTTTTGTTTGAATTGTAGCCTAAGAATTAATTTAATTTCTTTTTCTATGTACACTCACTACTTGCTTATTCTGATGTTTTGCTTCATTTATAAGAGTTTATGGAATTAGTTACTATAATGCACAGAAATAATGAAAGAAAACATTTTTGTAGGTTTTATTATCATTGAGAAAACATCCCATTTAACATTTTCTTGAAAAAAATTTTATCATTAATAGTGATAAATCAACGAAATATTTCTAATCACCCGTAATAAACTAGGGAGTGGGATTTTATGTGCAGTATTAAATACATATTTGATTTTTGAGCACAATGGGATCTATTGCAAGTAAATTGATCCCAAAACAACAGACAACGAACAAAAAATCCATTTCATTAATATTTGAAACCACATTGCGTATCAGTGAACAACTTTGAGTTGAAATGCTTGTAATACATAATATAAAGATTTATAGTGTTGTACTGAATTTTATATATACGTGCTAATTATTATCCTAGCTTTGAGAAATTGACTCATCAATCATTGCAGTTCAGAATTTGTAAAAACTGTGAACTAATAAGCGAACTACTTTGTTAAATGCAATACAATTAGACTATTATGAATTAATCAGTATATCAATGAAATAGCAATAGAAACGCACGTGCATAAGTAAAATACGAATGAGTTAGGGTAGGTACTAACTACAATGAAGTATACGTGAAATGGACGAGTGCAAAATGAACAAGTCTTTCTGACAATTTCGAAAATATATTAAACGTTGTATGTAAGTAATCAGTATATTTAAGGATAGCTGTTTTGTTGTCGAAGATATTGTTCCTCCTGTAAAAGAGCAATTTGTGAGTACAATCACTCTCGCATTAATCCTTTGACGCTTTGTCTGATTTTTACCACCAGAAAGTAGTAATGATATTCATCGGTAAATATCTAACTCTAAATTGTAAAATTGTTAAATCATAGCGGAGTCTCGTAATAATTGCGTAATTTATCAACCTGAGCTTTCTGGTTGTCTGTAACAGAAAGATTTCAGTGTACGTATGGAAATCGGTGTGTATAGTACCTAACTATACGGCTATTGTTTGGGCACATTAAACGCGACTATGAATTGTCTCTACAAACTACATTTACATCGCTAAAATCGAAACAATGTAAATGTCTTTTGAATTGAATGATTATGAACACCTTTAGACGTACGTACACATTCTAGTCAGCTGGTGGCCTTCCGCCTTTGGACAAGAACCTTGACTATCTTTGTACTTCTGTATTAAGTTGTATGTAAAGCTGTAAAACTGTTGGGCACTATAGAGTGAACAAACATCAATTGAATTACGTGACAAATAAATAAAATTATATCCGTACGTACTAAACCTGGCAATAATATTTTTTAATCGACTCAATTAGCACCAATAATACTTCATACGCTAATTACAAGGGCGTAGTCTGAGAATTCATTTGGACGGAGCTTGCAAATTTAAAAATAGTTATCTAACTCGAATTTTCAAGAAAAATGTTGTTTCCACCATTCTGATTACATTGTTATTCTTACTAAATTACCCCTTTTGAATTTTAATTTCTACATTTTATAGAGCATTTGGTGCTCACCATTTGCAATTTGTTTTGTTATACAGAATTATACTGCATCCACATATACATTCTATAAACCTCAAAGGGATAATAAAATTATATGCGGGTAGAATTTCCACAAGGAAAAATACGGTCCATGCAATAAATCTATGATTGATGATGATTATCTAACTTAGATTTTGGTTTTCAATAGAATTATTCCTCAAGGAGTTTCCAAAATAGGTAAGTTTATGAATAACCCCAAAATATTTCGACGTTTACAAAAGGATCCGGCGGCGCATAAGAATGCATCCTTCATATTTACATTATTAGCTAGTTAGGGATTTTACTTAGCGTAACTTAGTGATTGACGTAGTGTAACTCCTTAGGTCAAGCTCCACCCCTTTCCCTAAGAATCCTACGCTTACGTCGAATAATTTGATTTGCGTTACCTAAGAATCGCTACGCTACGTTTGAGACTTAGGTTCGACATAAGTCCATATCACCATAGCAACATTTGGATTTGAGTTGGATCATCTTGTAAACTGCTTTGCAATCTGAAATACCTTTGTCCTACTCCTCAATTCTATTGAGGTGCTGACCAGAATTCAATGGGTTTTCAATTCCTTATTCTCAGTACCTTTCCCAATTTTAAGTCGAAATCCCTAACTGAATTACATAAACGTAGCGTAAGAATTTTGCTTAAGTAAAGAGTTACTCTACGTCAAATCGCTAAGTAAAATCCCTAACTCTAGCTATTGTTTGTCTTCTTTTGTTTTCCTCGGCAGAGTTCGGCGAGCTGATAAAGCGATAACACTTTTACATTGGAGAGTATGGGAAACCGTACTCTACCACGTTACTGAAAAGTTATACGTCGAATGTAATAAATATTGCGTCAGCGCAAAAGCGAAATTGTGTCCCATGCTTCAAGTAAAGCCCAACTTACATTCAGGTTTCGTTGCAAATATGGACGCCAAACATTTATATGTCGCCCAAATAAGCAGATAAATGTTGAATGTAATTAACAAATTTGGCTGCCATCCCAACAAGGATGCAGCTTGCGCCCGATTCGGAGGTAGCATCGAAATAATTCAACTAGTTGAATTATTTCCATGCATACAGCCGAATTGGTGCATGCGCAAACAGTCATTCATGAATGATTTTGATGGGATTGGCTCTTCCCAATTTATGCCGCTATTTTCAAATGGTATTTTGTGTAGAAGCACAATATTTTGAATCTCCTGCCTTTTTTAATGTATGTTGCCACAGGCTGCAGTTGTCACAATGTAGATGCCAACTAAATATTCAATGTAAACACTTACACAATTTGCCTGCACAATGTGGATGCCACATAAATATGTGGCATTGAGAAATTGAACTCAAATCTCAATGTAACTTGGGCATAAGATATCCAGAATATCTATCTTATCTCACCATCTCCCTCTAGCTGTACTAGTCTAGTATCGAATCTACTGCATGAATGCTGAATGACAGCAACACGCAAGAAATATTCATAATCAATTACGTTTGGCATTCAAATTGTTTGAACTAACTGTTGTTGAAATGAGTAATAAAGTGACTTATTTAGAAAAGGGACCTTTGAAAGAACTGTTGAAAGCTGAGTCAACCGAAATAGCCATAGAGAAGTCCAGTGAAATTTTTTTCATAATTCAATAATTCATTTTCAAATGCATCAAGGTCAACTTCAAAAATTCGTCATTTGTAATAACTGAAGAAATTTTTAATGTCCTTAAAATATTACTATTTAAAATTAGGTTTTCAAATTTTAAGGTCGTGCCTGTTCCTAACCGGTTCCGGTTGGAGCCGGTTTCTAAAATTTTCTCTGAATGACAGCTCTAGTAGGTATACAGTGTACATCACATACTAGGACGGATAATCCCCGATTTAAAGTTCACACTAGTGAAGACCACACACAGAGGCAAAGGAAATACCCAACTTCTATTGTTCTCCTCTAATTGCCTTATCTCTCCCAGTTCAATCTTTCCTGAAAACCCTAATATCATGTATAAAAAAAAATTTTGGTCACTATTATTACATCGCAATTCACTACAGGTATTATATAGTGGCACGCTTTACCTGAAGGTTAACCTACCACGTCATTTTCCGACATTTTCATTGGCTGCGATTTTAACCTCCGGAGTTAACTTTTACCCTGCCCTAGCCTAGTGTTTAGTTTAACCGTGGACTTTTGACCTTTTATATTAGGCGATATTGGAAGGGAAAAATGAAAAAATTGAAACTTTTCTATCATTCCGAGCCTTTTTGCTTGCTTGTCATATTTTATCATTTCATCTTTCTTGTTC
>JAAAYG020021780.1:0-12718 GCA_009936455.2 Tomocerus minor | reverse complement strand
TATATTTCTTTTAGCTACGAAGTGGAAGGAAGGGAAAGGCGCTGCATGCATTTCTTTGGAAGAAAAGACATTGTCGGTTTCCCTGCATGTCTTCTTCTATTTCTACTACGTAAACAAAAAAAGAAAGAAGAATGCTAAAAGTGCTTTCCTACAAATAAAACAAGAGAGGCACTACATTTTCAGGGCACATAAGGCTATTTTATATTCACCTTCCCATCAACCATCAATCTGCACTTTCCAGAATGTGTACCTGGGGACAAAGACATTCCTTCTTTCATTCTGCCATGTTTTCTCCCTTTCATTCGTATTACCGGATTCAGTTGTGTAGCGACGTAGCCTTAAAGTGACGAACTGTTTTGTTTACTTATATTCCCTTCCATTATCTAACATTTTTGTAATACGTATACCAAGTAGAGCAATAAAACAAATTACAAACAAAGCTTAAATAGATCACACGGAAAATATTCTAGTGAAAGTTCGTAACTTTCACTCAATTGCAAAATATAAATAATAGCATGTCATGTGCAGATATATTTTTGTGAATTTCACACGAGAAACATCATATAAAATTGAAATTGAAAAACAGCACGTCAGTCCTTCATCATTCATAATAGTAACTCTACCATAATTACATTGCTTAATTAGATTGTAACATATCACTTTTGGATTACAGGATTATATTAGTGAAATATATTGTGAGTGGTTCCAGACACTTGTTTTCTTTAATTAGTTTCTTTAATCATCGTTTTCATTTACTTTCTACATCTCTACAGTCTGCTTTCTCCAATATCATACCGCTAACAAAAGGGCTAAATGTTGCTTTGCATTGTAATGTGATGGTTGCTCTAGCGTTTGAGTACCTCACGTCGCCACTGTAATATTTTATACTTTGTGATGTTACTTTTATTATTAGGCTCGTCTCATCCTTACAGAGCTCTATGAATTCCAATCAACATTTTACGCTAAACATTACACTCGGATTTCACTGTAGTATTCATTGTAGATCGTGATTTGGCAAAAGGAAAACATAATGAGCTTTCTCCAGACTCTGTTCAAAGGCTAATGATCTCATTCAAATTGCGAATGGTAGTTGTGAGGGGTAAACAGAAACAAACTACCTACTCATATTCACAAGTAACAAATAAAAGAGAGCAGAACCAAGTATATATGGTGTTCAGTAACACGCTATACTATTCAAACGAGGTGACTTTGACATAAAAGTTCTCGTGCACATCATAATGTCCCCATGTAAGGTAATTGGATTCCAAATTATAGCATGACTAACAAGGAAAAGCATAGTACTTATAAAACTTATAAGTACACTTAATAGTTACATCGTATAAGAATAATAAATAAACTGAGACACTTACCTACAAGAAGGCATCAGAGCTGTTGTGTTAATTATTCATAGCTTAATTAAGCGATTGCTCCTTGTCGAGACATTCACTTGACTTTTGTAAATATTCCAAATCATTTATCAGTCGGATTGACATACTTATTTCAGGGCAGGACACGAAAGCCATAGACACTAAATCTATTCACCATTCACCAGTCTTAGCTTCATAGAGTAACTTTTGCATACATAAAAGATATCGAATCAGAGTTTGTATGCAGGCACTTTCGGTGACACACTCATATAGATACACTTAATTAATGCGTACATATCTAGCTAAATAAACTTTCTCACAGAAGTGCCTTACCAATAGAGATGTTAATTTACAGAGCAGTGAAAAGATAACCATTCACACAGGCTCTAACGAAACAGAAAACACGAAATATTATTTGAATAGCAGAGTTGATAGGATCTCGCTTTTTCCAATTCTGGAAGTATCACTTGTATACTTTACAAGTAGAGCATTTGCTGGTTGAACTTGTACAAAATCCATTCAGAGCATAACATCTCCATCATTCGCTACTATAATTGTCACATTTTTTCCATCAGCTAATAAAGAATTTTTGTGTTGATTGTTATGAGCTGCTTGAGCTTGACTCTCAGTTCTAAATGTAACACGATGGACATTTGAATTGCTATTGCTCTCCGCTTTTGCGACACTTGCATTGTCACACTCACTTTCACTCTCTTTATTATCCCCCATGTTATAACAATCTCTCTGTCTGTTTATCAGGGATGAAATTTCTCCACATATGTCTAGTAAGTCAGTTTGCGTGGAACAAGTTGTCTGATTGGAGGTCACAGACGGGTGTACTGAATTGAGCTGTCGTCCCCGACCGTTTTGAAGAACGTCATTTTCTATATCATAAACAAAACCATTATAGAACACAGAAGTACACAATCCTCGCCGTACTTAGTAAATGATAAGATCCCTTTATCAGTAACTGCCTACTGTCCATGCATGTATATATAGTTAAGATAATTTAAGTCTTGCATTTTTAATTAGGATCCGTAAACAAATTAGAGCATGAAACTCCTCCTATTAAAAGTTGAAAAGAAATTGTATTTACATTCAGAAGCTTATAGAAATCATATGGACACAAGTGTACGGAACTTACAATATCATTTTAGATCCAATGAATAACATTTACTAGCTTATGGCTTAAAATGTTTATATTTTCAATTATCACTCGCTGCATACAACAACGGCAGTGATACCCATGTGGGGTGTGGATTTACTTTTAAAGCAACGCTATCACTTGTGATAGATGTGATGTACATATAATTTGTGGAAACACTTACCGTCAGACTGAGTTCCGCAGTCTACGCGCTTATGAGCAGACGAAAAGTTTTCCAGATGATTTGGCTTCATAGTAATTGTTGTCATCGGTATAGTTGCAGCAGGTGCACAGGCAGCTGCAGTTGCGTTAGATGTTCCTCCAGTGTTGGACGTAACGGCTGAATACCTATTGGCGGGCATCATGCTCTGTCGCACATTCCTCTCAGGATGAAATATTATGATATACAACTTCGGTGCGAAGAGACAAGCTACCATCACCGTAGCACTCAATGAGATTGCGACAGTCATGCTAGTTATTCTCATAGCCACCTACAAGGATTTCATAAACAAAATTAGCAAACAGTTATTATAATATTGTCACTTAATTTTCTGATGAATGTAGATCATAATTTACTTATGTACACCATTAATTAAAGTTTCATAATAGCAAATATTCCAGATTAAAAATTCTTGGGCTTTGATATATAAACATGTTACGATTATATGATGATATATGATTATAATATTCCCTCGCTACTCTTCAGTTATGCACTATAAGGCTAATATTCACATTGTGCATTATTTTCGTTCACTCGTTCACTACGTTATTAATACAAATTGGTATCATTAGCAGGTTATCTCAAAAGCTACCTAGAGAGAGAGAGTGTGTGGTTTTAGGAAATGGATAAATGATGTAAGTAAGCCAAATATATATTTAGTACCTGATTTGCCGTGGAAAAATAGATTGGAACAAACGCTAGCCAAATAATGCACGTGGTGTACATAGTAAATCCGATGTATTTCGACTCGTTAAAAGCCTCGGGGATTTTTCTCGTAAGCACAGCGTAAATAGTGCAAACGACAATTAACGTTAATGGATACGCGAATGCTATTGAGTAAGAGTCATTGATGTAAGACTGACACACAAGAAAATTGTCTTTCCGTGTAGGGTAGTGATACATTGCTTTCGGAGGTTGAAGAAGCATCCACACCACGTTGATCAGTATCTACACAAAAACAAAATTAAAAATCAATTTTGTTGACCAACAACTGAATACATCCATATAAAAGCAAACGTCTTCATATGACTGTGTTCTACTCTTCCAATCTATTCTTGTGTGCATGCATACTGCTTGAAATGACTAAATCGAACACATCAACAGGATATTAATGAATCCATGGACGTGGGCGGCGGTCAGTCACAATAGCATTTACAATTTACTGTGTTATTAATTTAATTGAATTACTGCAGCAAACGTAAATAAATAATGCTCTTAACATGCAAAAGGGAATTGCAGTCCATAACAAGAAGTCGTCGTGGGCATAAAGTAGTATTTTCAATGTTGGGGAAAACACCGTCTCGCAGAAGTGTTTATTTCATTTTCTTTGCGAAATATATACATACATACAAGATTTACTTTAGTAGTACATAGCAAATTATTTCTCCTGTGGCTTTCTCCACTTTCCATGTTATGCATCAAGAAAACACACGAAATAATTTACAAGATATTTTATACGAGAGAATGATTATTCAGTGTTAAAACCCACACATGTTTATACCTATATATGAGTTTTTCATGTAACATTATCCATATTCCATATCACGTAGCCTATATCATATTCTTGTCTTCATGCATATTTAGCTCCTACTACAGTAAGAACAGTAGGCTTTCAGCAGAGCGTATAAATTCTTCAATTTATTCCCGCAAGCATTACAAACATTGTTGAGATTACTGATATATGTGTGGGAATGAACACTGTGCTATAATGTTTCCTTTTCTCGCTATACTTCAACTAACATGACAGATAATTTGCCTGTATGATTTATGGAGTGCCTGTACTGGCAGAAGCTTATATTCTTGTGCTTTAAAACTCGAAACACGTCGAATAAATACTGGCAGAGAACCCCGGGATATCCATTACTAGGATATTTTACGAGGTTATGACTTACAAAATCTATTTTGATTCCCATAGTCTCACTGCGTTTCTCAATAACTCCACAATTACTATGTGCCATTTTCATTTACCTGCAACCTTGTAAATACTATTAAGACACGCTAAATCCTATATCTACTAATCAAATAAACGAACGTTCCTATTTGTGTAAATATTTTTGCCAGACTTTAAATGTGTCCTTACTACCTACTACCGCAAAACAATAAATACGACAAAGAAAGTCAGATAAGACAATAATTATAGCTATAATAGCCTTCTTCAGTAGGAAGTTGCTACTCAAATGTAAATAAATAAATACATAACAGAGTGTGGGTGGACTGATTGTGCACACCCTGCTCGGTTAGGCCTTTAATACAATAAATTCTGAATTAAGAGCATTATTAAACAAACAACTGTATAACACGTTAGTTTGTTTAGTCCTGAAATCCCCGGTATTATACGTAAGGATTTCACACTTAAATTAACTGAATGGGAAAATAACTCATTTTACAAATTAAAATGGAGGAAAAGCTCGTACTTGTTCCTTTAATAAATTAGACCCATTAAAACAGATTTCTTCATTATTTTTTAACTTAAGGAAAGAAACAAGCTGCTATGCTAGGCACCTCAGTGTATACCTATCCCTAGTATAAATGCCTAAATAATGCAAGTAGACGTTCCTGTGGCCACTCTGGCAGGTCTGCACTACTGGAACTTTTAATCAACGACAAGAAGTCAGATTAGATTATATTGTAGAAAAGTATCAAAGGTATAATAGCTAATTTGCCTCTCTGTACTCATTCAAGATTAAATTGGCTAAGACATTACAGCATGATTTTGAACATCAACCAGCTTTTGTAATAAGAAAACTTGTCTTACAAGGGTTCTTAAGTGTATAGCGTACCTACATATCTCGAAAAGTTGGTTTTGCATAAAAGACGTAGGGAAAAAAGCGGCCAATTTCTAAACTACCGTCGCATGTCTAGCTCTTATCAGATTTCCTTTCGGCACATCAAAATCACTGTAGTGGTTGGTAATATGACTGTCTATTTAACGTTTTAAAACATAGACGTCAACTTTTTCCGTCACGTCACGCTGTGTATCAGGTCAGTCAAATGTCACATTTGTCACAAAATCAGCAGGAGTTTCATTTCTCATTACACATTACGCAGATTACGTATACATAATCGGAGAAGTACATAGCATCGCTCAAATCGATTTACATATACCTGTAACGAGCAATCTATACTCATGCCAGCCAACTAGTTCCTTTACCTGTACATAACATTCGAAAATGACGAAATAGTATGTAACTTATCCAACTTTCATAAAACTGAAGGAAAATACAAAATACGACACTGAAGTTATCAAAATGAAAAATGCAAAACAGAACCCTCCTGTCAAGTTAACTTGCTATAACATCTGAGTGGGATTTTTTTCTGTACAGAAGGGTTTGGGTTCAAATATTTAATAACGGAACTGTGAGGACTATACATTTACATACTATCATCAGCCCTTAACATAGCATACTAATTCAGAGAATATTATATCTGTATATAGGACATTCTGTAGTATCACATAAGTAGGGCCCGTCAGAAATGTTTACAAATGTTGGGAAAGGAAGAGCTTACAACCGTGAAATATATGCAAAAGTCTGAATACCTACAGGTAATATACATAAAGATGAAATATAATACACTTCAGATCTACGTAGTTTTAAACCCAACATACGTCAGGGTCTTTACAGAGAGAGAGAGAGATTGTCATTAAGGATAATGACAACCAAGTCATCACATTAGAACAGGTCAGAAAAATGACTAAAACAAATGTGTGTCGGTGGTTGAAACCAGTTTTCTTGAGAACTTTCTCAGTTTGTCTTTATCTATAGGTAGGAAATGATAAGAGTACATGAGAAAGTAGAAGAATGCATACAAAGACATCAGAAAGAAAAGGATTTGAGATACAAACTTTCCCTGCATTTAAAAGACCAAAGTTATGTTAGTAGTAGTAGCCTATCTCAAGTTCAGTTGAGTAGAGTTGAGATAAGCTCTCATTCTTGAAAAGGAAAATTGAAAATGAGAATAAGTATAGTGCTTGTTCTGAGGAATGTGAAAGAGAGCGAGAAGGATTTATAATATAATAAGTCTATTGTACTTTCGTTTGTATTCTTCAGTTCTGTCGTGCAAGATCCATTCTATCGTAAACAAACTGATATTTATGCTATAAATATACTCCAACTTACAACCTAAATTTGGTAGAGCAAAACGGAATTTAATATTGAAACTTCCACCCTAGGAGCATAGAATATCCGTATAGATATTTACAGTAAATACTGTGTACTTACCAAATAAACAGTGCACCATATGAATGAATACTATTGAGATTGGAGGTTTATCAGACAGAAAGTAATAAATAACAAGACTGCAAAAAAGTTAAGCTCATTTCTTAAACAAGATAAAAGGAGTGAATTCCTTATTGTCGCCAAACGGGTAACATAAAATACATAAAATGACCACAGATCAATATTGGGACGGATTTTGGTCGCAACTACATATACTGAACAAAACTACGCTAGTTTGACAGATTCTACGAGACATAAATAACTAGTTAATGACATAAAACTGTTCAACTTATGCAAGTTGGAAATCTGAATGGAAAAGCTTATCTATTATAAACTTACTTTACTACTAACTTAAACAGTCCAACTACAAATAAAACGAACTGGAACTGGTCCTATAAATAAAATAGCTGTACATAGGTATACAAACTATGTATAAGTAACTAAAGAAGCAATGTAATAATATAAAAGAAACGCGAAAATTATATATAAATGAGCAGGTAATTTTCAGGTGTAATGTCTCTAATAAGAATTAAGGGAAGATGCACAATAGTTCATAGGGGCAATATAAGATAGACAATAAACCTGTATGAAGATGAGCATGGAGCAGATGACAAGCTGTGAGCGAGGAGAGATGAAAGATGGGCGTCTCGCCGAGCGACGACCTGCTTGGAAGATTCGAGCAATACGATTCGTCTTGGTGAGAAGAGCAGCGTACACGAGCGTGAAACAGAATCCGGTACAAAATTGTTGTACACCGCAAATGATGTCATTAGGTCTATCAAATAGAATTGTTAATCAATGGAGGCAATTTGCCAGTTCACAACTCGGATTTAATTCCAACCACCCGACCCTATTCCTGTATTTCACAGCATGAATAATCATCCTAAATCTAGGCTTTGAGCAATCACCTAGAACCATCACAATTCATGTGTATAATCTCTATTTGTCAGCCTCAGGTTCAGTAAATCCTTCACTAAATTGTATAAACATTAGAAAATGACAAATAAATATTGTCTCTCTGCATTAAATTACGTGCAGCTCTTCTACTTGGGATATTTTAGCATCTTTAAAGAGTCACCAACCATAACGTATAAGTATACTACTGATACTAATCGATGAGTCCGCATTAATAAATTTAAAAATACCAATTTTATAACTTTCCTTTGACATTTTCCCTAATATTTTTTCAATGTTCCTACTTGTATTTGCAATCTTCTTAACGTACATCTTAACTTGACACAGAAACCCATTCACAAGCCTTCGATTCTCATCGCTTTCAGAAAGTAAATCATTTATCAACAAACTACTATCGGTACTTGATATCTATTTTATGTAATCCATCCGCAAAGACCTTAAGCTTTACACTGGTAATCATATTATTATATACGTGCGTACTTATATAGAATAAAATCCAAGAATCCATCGGGAAACATTCTTTATCGTTCGTTCTGTTGAGAGGAGCACATTTTTCCAGTAAATAATGACATAAGAATCTATCCAAGAATCGTTTTGCAATAAGTCTAATAAAATATGTCCTGTATACCTAGATTTTCCGACTTAATAATTTCGCGTTCCATTAAATGTGCATAGTACCTATCCAGATTTGAATGAATTAACATAACATATTGTATTTCTGACTCGAATGTTGGCACACCTTATTGCTATTATAATATATAGTAAATGATTAGGTACCATCTTCAGTCTACACATGGTTCCGGGCTCTTTAAGACAGCACATAGGTTCCGTAAGTCATAAAATGGAAATTCTGAGAGTACGTGTATGCGATATACATGTGAAATAAAATGGTGCATGGTTATCCTGCGGGCCAGCATAAATGGAATATGCTTGCAACAAATACTAAATCAATTTCACTGCCACTAAAGAGCTTCCAAACACTTCGACCTGTCATAAATTACGAATTATTATAGACATTGTAGGGCTCTTCACTACGGGGAGTATCGACAAACCCTGCTGATGCTGGATTATCAGGACACGGTGGAATTTCATTACAAACTTTCCCTTTCTCTCTCCATACACACTAACATTGTGTCTAGCAAAAGTTACCTACCTATCACGCTGAGGAGGCTTACATAATAAAATTAAATCTTCACATGCAATAATAACTAACTGTTCCCAACTCAATTCCATTTCCTTTGCTTCTCTCATCATTTTCATAGCTATTGCTTATTGAGTTTGACGTGCCAGTTAGTCCTAAAGCTTGAATCTTCTTTCTACATTGTATTGTATACTATTATTACAACAACATACACGGGCCTAATGTATTTATTTATCTTTAATTACAAGGACCGTCGTAGTTAGCAGGAACTCAGTTTTAGTACTTATAGTTCATATTACATTATATATACATTCCATCGAGCCATCACTAATGCAATAAAAATGTTCATCCCAGTATTTTCGTTCGAGTGTCATAGTAAAAATTAGCTACAGAAAAAGTTATCGAAGAATCTGATATAACTGATGCGGTAAATGATCCTACGTTAATTAATATCTGGAGCATAGGTAAGTGGCTAGTGAAACTTACTGCTCGGTAAAGTACCTTATCGAACAAACTCAATAAATCACTTCTTTATGCGTTTTGCTAAAAGGTGAAACGTGTGATACAAGAAGTAAGTCGCCCACTCACCGAATGATAAAAAGGAAAGTTAAGGCATAGCAGAATAAAAGGCCAAATAGAAGAACGTAAGACAACTCTCGACCCGAGGCTCGAACGACTGGAGTGTCATTGAAGTTGAAGAAAACGCCAATGACAGCCGCTGTTAAGACTATTCCGACTCCAGCAAACGTCATCGCACCAATTGCCCAGGCACTAAAATAAAGGCAATAAAAAATCCTTTGAAATCATGGATGCATTATCATACACATGCAATATTACATTATCATATAACCACCCAATACACTCAAATATATAGCGTGCATCGTTGCAACACTCTCGGACCACACTTACATTACATATCTGTCTATAGTATAACTCAATCTCACTGCCGCGAATTCACATTTCTACAAATTGGGAACGAAATGAGTAAATTGCAATTGTCCATCCTGATCAATTCAAACTAACGTCCCAAGTCATTTCCGTAATTATCATTCACCCATCAAATTAAACAGATGATTTAAACTAACATTGTGACATTCCTGCATGGCTACCTAAGTAGCAGAGATAGTAAGAATCAATGGTTGTAATGTTGTAATTAATTTTAGCAAATGACAGTTGTCAAGAAATAGAGTTACCTACCTAAAGAATCTACTCCATTTCCAGTTGTCTCTTTTTAGGAGTACAAAAAATACTGCCAGGATTTAGCGTGGGTCAGGAATTCGGAGGATGACGATACTTTGTAAATAAATAGCTCTATAGAGGGAAGCTAAGACAATTGTCGTCCTGTCCTTTTATTTTATTTTCTTTGGCTGAGTGTCTTGAAATAAATAGAGACAATCTATTGGACAATAACGATGATAGGAAAGCTTATTGCAGAGCATTATTCCGACTGAGTGAGGGGAAAGCAACGAGCTGTTCTAATTGAAGATCAGAGTGCGATGCGACAGGATGATAGAATCAAATCAAATCCTCAACTCCACTGTCTTGTGGTTTTTGGTAATGGGTAGAAGAGTTGAAAGAGCTTTCTTTGCACAAGAACAAGAAAAATATGGACGCGCACTTTGCTTTTTTCTCTCGTAGACAGCTTTACAGTCGGCTTCACTGAGATTTTAAGAGCACTAGTACAGATTCCAACATAAGTAATCGTGAACTCTTGTTCTCACATAGCTTTAGGGAAGTCTGTTCAACTTAACCCGGCTCAATCTAACAGGGCATAACACACTTGACAAAATAACATAAGGGGAGCCGAGAAAGACAAACAGGATGAGAAATCGTCGTCATTTGTCAACTTGTGTTAAAAGTACTAACACACGATCAAGTCACACGGACAAGGAGCACACACAACCACAATTCGCCACACCAAACAGCGTTATACCAACCGCTACTTACCTAATGTCAATTTATAACAAGTCAAGGTAAAGAAAGGCTCTGAGAATTTGCTCCTTTGGAATGGCAGTGTGTGTTTACTTAACTCAAGTTCTATTTCCTAGGTATATAAGTGCATTTTATATAAAATGTCGAGTATTTTTTTATATAGGTATATATATACCTGCAATATAAATTCACATTCCCTTAGCACCGTATAATAACGATACCTGTCTTGACTACTGACATCAACATATATAGTGAATTCCGTAGGAGAAGTTGGTTATATGTTTGTAGCTAATGTAATGCTCCACGTTCGGACTTTGAAGTGGGTAGCAATAGTAGTCAACATTGACGACTCAGCTCTATCCTCACATTTTGCAATCTGACAAGAGACAAAGTGCTCGTTATAGTCACTGAGCTCAACATGGCTAACTTGGGCCTCATTTCATTTCCTCTCTCCTAGTTTCCCTTATTGTTAGCTAGCTCCTAGCCTCACAAACTTAGGAAGACATCAAATTCTCAAGCTATATATGCTACTCTCTCAAACTTTCTCTTAAATCTATGAGGATGTCACTCTGTTTACTTACCTAGCTATCCCAAGACGGCATATAAATACACTTGTAAATTATTGTTACGAATTAGGATGATGGCAACGATTTGTTTAAAATCCCCTTCCATTTTCCCTACGACAATTTCCCTCCGCCAGTCAAAAACTTTGAATTGCATCACATTATTCTTAACTTTTTGACTAATACCTCCTTTCTAGCAATAAATAGTTTACATACAATCTGCAAATTCGGATTAACAAATACGGATGCTTGGATAAGTAGGTCGTCTAAAGACGAACCTATAACATATCTTATACCATCCCCCCAACAGAGCAGCTAATGCATTAAAACATTTACAATGAATGCATATAATGCATTCCAATCTCATTGTTTTCAAATGTATTCATCATATCATTTCATCATCCTCTGCAATGCAACATATATACATATATACAACGAGACATATTAATTCAACATCATGAGATGTTTACAATGCCAAATGCTTAGCACAACTTTCACTTTTCAAACTTATGTCTCTTTCTTTGTCTAAAACTACATGACATCTTTTCACTCCTTTTCAGCCACGCAAAGCTTTAATTTATACCAATTTGTTTAATCATAACTTCAAAACGTTAAGAGAAAGTTTCATTTGGTACAAAGGCAGTGAAAAATATTTTCATATGCATTATGTATATTTGCTTTCACCAAACTCAAACGTATGACATTAAAGTATAGCTTTCTCGTCCCACACATCTTTTTCCTAACCAAAATCTAGAGTGCCGAGTGGGGTGATAAAATCAATACCTATATAAAGTTTCTCAATTAGTTATCATTAGGAAAGAGATAGCTATAATTTCTCATTCTTTGGCTCTATCTAATGAAACTGGTATACAATCTATCTAATATTAATAAAGATGAGATACTTTATGAATTCATAGATCCTACTTTTATGGTCCCATTTGGCACACGTATAGGTAGATACATACGTATGGTCGACCGCACGAATGCCGAATGGTTTCATATGTGTTAATTAGCAGACGACTAAATTGGCAATGTGCAAATAATGTGTCTATGCTCGAATGTCTTTGATGTGCATGGGTCTGCGCTGTGCATGGTCAATAATTCAGTACTTGATATTCAAATTAGTATAGTATAATATGCAATGAATACTTTCACTAATATTTATTTATTGCCCCAGTTTAATTTCAGACGTCAAGAAAAGCATTGTCCATTTAATATG
>JAAAYG020021769.1:0-18357 GCA_009936455.2 Tomocerus minor | reverse complement strand
TAACGTGTAATAAATGCGAAAATATGTATAAAATGCCATTTCAAAAATTTACTAGCATGGAATACTTTTTTTTTGACATTATGTATTTTGCGACGTCTTTAGGGGGGAGGGGGTATACAAAATCAGACGTTTGTAGACAATAGGGGGGGAGGGGGTCCAAAAAGGGCCAAAAATTGCAGACGTCTTTAATGGATGTTCCCTAACCTAACGTGCCATGGAAGTTCCATTATACTTAGTTCCGTACCAAATCTGTTTATGATTATAGGACTAACGGTTTTCAGACCAAAGGTTATCATTCAATAAAATTCAAAGACATTTCCGGTATTACATTTGCTTCAAACTTAAAAGCAGGTAATTTATATTACCTACATATTTCATTTACTTTTGATAGTTTCCTTCTTCCATACAAATAGGAAACCGTTGCCGATGCAGGTGTGTCAATATTCAATACTCAACAAAACACAATTATATAGTTGGGCCGATTTCTTACTAAAATATAACTTGCATATGACAATATACACTTTTGCAAATTCGGTTGGCTAGCAGTAATAGTAAATAGCGACTCCTGATATTGTACTGTTTGGATACTATCGTTTCCCCAATATTCTCCAATACATATTCTTCTGTCTGTTAAAGGAGTTTTTAAAATTAGAATTATATAAGCATCAAAAATAAAATCAGAGCAACTTGCTGTACATACAAATTTGCACATCTTTGCTCAATTTTTATACATTACGGATTGTCTGAAATTGCTGCCCATTAGCTCGGATAGCAAACGTCAGCAATTAAAAATTACAGACAGTGTGATACAGTACCTGCCGTGGTTTTTTGTAGTGGAGGGTGTAGCAGTAAGCTTTGCGTATGGGCTATTCCGAATTATTAAAGAAATATTTGTATCTGAACCTTCCTTCCAGGGATACAAAGTGATCATATATGTAATGACTCTTTTAATTTTATTCATGATTTTGGTTGTAGATTTTTATATTTTTTTCAAATTACAGTCGTCTGTTAACATCATCAACAGTTCCTGTATTCTTGATCAGCGTCTCCAAGGTTAGACTAATGAAAGTAATTGTTAAGATTTAATTAGACAAAGAAAGGTAGAAATTTTAATGCCATTTTTGTTTTGCTTTAAATATATAGCTTCTTCAATTTTGGAATGTTGTATTTTGATTTAGATATTCTTCTCCCACATCGGCACAATCACGACGAAGTGATAAACGCAAAGGACTATGACAAATTAATTTCCATCGTCCGCTACTTGGCAATTATTACTGCTGTTGGTTTACTTGTTTTCCCGTTGCAAACAGCAAGTGGGGATGACATTGACCCTTGGCAAAGATTCATGAGAGAGAATTTTCCAAAAGATGTCTACGACTTGATCTTATCCAAATTAATTGTTTCCGCCGTAGTATTAATTGGAGCAGTTCAGGCTGGTGCAACATTACTATTCGCCATGTTGATACTTCTTTTGCTCTGGAACCTTTACATTTCTTTTTTTACGTTTAGCATTATGCGAGACAAACACCGAATTTTACGAAGATGTCCAACTGTTGCTATTCAGCTTTTTAAAATGGGATCCCTACTAGCGAGTCTATCTAATAACGAATTGTTCTATTTAGCCCCATGTCTTTTACTTTGCGGCAATATCATTCACACTCTTTCCAATTACAGCACTCTAATGCTATTTCATGTTATCCCAATGCCTGCCTACCTGTACATGCCTGCCATTTCAATTGGGGGTCTAATTGCCGAAATATTTCTTTTACCGATGGCTGCACAACCTTTCGAAATATCACTAAAATTTCAGCAAACGTGGTCAAGAGAAATGCATTTCCCCAGCAAATACTTACGAATGCAGATAAAACCTTGTCGCCCGCTTGGCCTATCCGTTGCAGACTTTTTCTACATCAATACTCATACTGCTATAATTTTCATGCAATTTTTAGTTAACAACACAATTAATTTAATTCTTGCGATTAAGGTTAGATTCTAGCAAATTAATGGTATATATCAATATAATACACGAACTAAGAAATATAATACTACATATTCAGTAGAAACACAAAAACGGATTTTCCAAAAAAAAAAATCAGGTCTATTTGGTTAGCCTTAAAATTACATTACCATGATGTGCTGCAATATTTACTGATAATTAGAATGTAATTTAAATGGACTATAGACTCCAAAGAAATATCTTATTCAATGATTGAAAACAAAGCAGCAAATTCATCTGAGCGACGTTTCATCCCGTGATAGCTTGAAATTATATGTGTCCGGATTAATAAGCAATTTAATTTCATCGTTCCTTCCAACACGCTTATGATGCTGGACATGATTTACTATTATTAATTGAAGCAAGTATTTCCCAGGAATTGGAATAACGTATATGCCAATTATAAGTGTAAACATCACTGACAAAGTGAATTTTACCATTTTGGAATCTAAAAAGGTTTTTAATCTTTTTTTCCGATTTACGCACTAGTACAAGTGTCGAAAAATATAGAGAAGCGGATCTGAATCCAGCGGTTCATGATTTAGTAGATCTTAAAACACTTATGCGATTCTGTCAGAACGAAGACTTGAACATTAGGCTTTGATTTCAGATATTTATTTTCTAATGACAGCAAATTAGTTGTTGATAACTGCTGTAGTGCAACGGACTATAAATGATTATAGGATTTTGCCCTTTTGATATTTATTGAGTTTAAGACATAATTATTGAGTTTTATTGAGAATTGGTTAAGGGTAGATTTTTTACATCGACAAAAGTCACCACCACAACAACGAATTATACTTAGATATGGATTTGGACTACATTAGCTATGGATTAATGGGTACGGCAGACACGGCGAGCCATAGTTGCAGACGCAGATATATGGTAGGGTAAATAAATTATCATAACTATATTTTCATCTGAAAATAGTAAAATCATACTTTACAAAGCACCGTATGAAAGAAAGTTATTTTCATTGTTGACCAAATCGTGGCGAAGAACAAACTGGGGAACAATTATGTATGCCAACTATGGAGAGCAACTATCATCATCAGTGCATCATGGGCCATAGTGAAATTTTGTTGTAATAGTAATAATGGAATCAAACAACCGTGACTTAAATTTAATTTTTAAATACACTTTTGCCTAGTGGTGTCTTCGAAAATAGTTTTGCAATAGTTGAAAAGTAATAAAATAGTTAATTGGAATAATTGAAAGTTAAAATCATCAACGTTTCACATTTAAATTCATAATAGAGATTGAACAAATAATAAGTTTATTTTCTTTGAGTCTAAATCTCTTTATATCAAATAATGCAGACGCGGATAGGGAGTCCTCTTAAAATTAAACCGTACTAAGTCAGCGTGTGTACCGTACAGAAAAAAATCATGTAGTTGAGATTGTGAACGAATTGACTCATAAACCTTAATGACATTACCACAACGAGTTTTAATGACAATTTATTTTTACACATATCAAATATAATTCCATGTGGTTTGATATTAGTATCCTTTTAAACTCATTCGTTATTAGCTCGATTTGTGGTACTCATTTCTTATTATTTATTTTGCTGATTCTACCAGCTTTTATGTAAGCATCGAAACCGATTGTTAATGATTAATGAATTGTAAATAAACTTCTACGCACGCACTAGATGCACTCATTTGCCAAGATTACATAACATGCCAAAATAAAATATTATATAATCATAATTAATCTTAGTCTGTCCTGGTGAAGTGTGCCGGCAATGCCTAATATGGGCTACTAGTTTATGCTGAAGATGAGTAAGATGGCTGATTTACCTCTTTTATCCCCCACACGGTAACTTACTGTGATTTGATCATTAAATGTTAAGAAACTACCTAGTAAACCATTAACGTGAACATATGTACATAATAAATAAAGTCTCAAACTTCTTACACAAAAATGGCTTAGAAAATTGCCCGTATTAAAAGCACCTTACAATAAGTTCAGCGGGTTTTAACATATTTGTATTAACGACATGAAAGTAATTTTCCATTTTTTTCCAGTATGATTGATTGTGTTGATATAAAATCACATTGTGACTAACGGAAATACATATATCTGAGGTCACTACTTATTTGGAAAACAAAACCAAAACCGCACAATATGATATCAACTCATCTAACTGTCATGTCATATAGCTGACACATTTTTTTGTTTTTGGCATTTAGCAGGAAACCAAAACATTGTTTAATTTAACTCATGTAATATCAGCATCTTATAAAGAGAAAAAATTTTCAGATTCTTCTCATTACTCTCTCATTTCCATTTTCCTACACCAATCAAAGTAAAATAAAATCATTTGTTCATTAGAATAATATTTTCAACTTACAAGGGAATCGAGTCATAAAAATAATAATAAATTGGATTTATTTTCCATTACTATTGTATTTCTTCCTTGGGACTATCAAAACTCAAGTTATACATATACGTTACAACAATGATGGGATTAATAATTAAACTTGGTTTCACTTTAAGTCTCTTATTGTTGATTTCCAACACTGTAAAAGTTGATGGAAGATACTACCGAAGCGTCATGGTACGTTTATTTGCAAAATATAATTATTTTTAAAAAGTCCACTTTTATTTTGTTTATAATTATAAATTCCGACATTTTTCCACCAATCAGAAATACAAATATCAGTTAGAATAAGTAAATGTTCATAAATACGTATCAATCGATTTCAATTCCTACTTTATTGCTATGATGGCTGTGCACAACATATGGATATGAATAAAACTTTCTGTGTGATAAAATATAATGAAAAATGATATTTCCTGTTGGTTTTCCTGAGAATTCTATTTTGAAACTGTGACTGAATGTGTAGGATGTTGACGATATGGATACGAGTGACATAGTCCGAAGATCTCCTGCGCGACAGAGTCAGCAGTCTAATTTCCCATCTTTTCCGGATGACGACGACCAAGAAACTAACCGCGATGACTATCAAGAGCAAGATCGAAATCGCTATGAACTTGAACAGCAACAACAGCAAAATAAGCCACGTCCTACCAGCCCTTCTACCACCAGCAGTGGAAGTCGAGGGGGCTATGAAAATCAACAAACACCAAAAGGAAGAGAATTTGATTTTGAGGAAAAACAAGTTGTGGAATATGTGACACAAAAAGTAGAAAACGAATCCCCCAAAGAAAAATCTGAAAATAAGCATGTTCCATGGTATAAAAAGGTTGGTCACTTTTTCAAGAATACGTACAATAAGGCTGCAAAAAAGCTACGAGGTGAACGAGCCTATGTCCGATGAGCACAGAAAGTACTATTACACTTCTTTTAAATATTAAAAGCGCAAATAGATAATACACTATGACCATACCATGCATGAAGTAATTTTAGTGCTGTACATAATTAATCCTTTTCCAATTACAAAATTATTAATGAATATCAATGAATTGTATTGAAGCAATAAAGCATTTTAGTAAATATGGTTGCAGTTATTGTTGCCGATGTTGAAAAAGTATTCCCTGACTAATGTTTGTTTGGTTTTATATACTTACATAATATATTTTGTGTGTACAATTTACAACTTCAAGGCATTAACATAAAATTTTTGGTATATAACGATTAAATATTTTGTTGCTTATTATAAACTTTTTGAATGAGACTAGAAAATGATATTTAATTCGAAAGTTCTTACTTGTAACATTAATAATTTCATTAGTACGCTCTTGTATTATATTTTTACTCTAGCACCTAGCACCAGTAGTGTTACATTTCATTTGAACTGATTTAGAGTTGTAACTTCCTAGAAAGCGTCATTTCCTTGCAAATAATTTGATTATTGAAGCTATGAAGTATAATTCCTAGATTAGGAATGAATTAGTGTGAATGTCCTCATTTATCGCACTGGATATACGAATATTTTAAGCAGTAACTACGTATCTTTTTGGTTAACCACTAATGAGAACGCTTATAACGAAATGTGTTATCTCAACAAATGAGCTTGCATCATACAGTATAACGGATGTAACAGGACCTGAAAAATTCATGAAATTTTAGCGCTTCTGAGTGGTATTGTTTGAAAGCGCTACAATTGTTTTATTAGATCAAAAACAAAAATAATGAAACACAGGAATACGAAAATAATTTCATGAACTTTAATAATTACAATTAATGCTACTACATTTTGAATTCACACTGTGAGTTATATTTTTAAGTCATGGACACCGGTAAGGCAGAAGAACTGTAAGCGTTATTTATAACTTGCATGATACCGATAACTGAAGTATTAACACGAGAAGGGGGCATTTATATCTCATTGTTAGTTTACTACGTCGTGCTTTCAACCTAGTCAACCTTTCTGTAATGAAAATCCATGAGTAGTTTTACAAAAGTGACAAGGACCAGATAGACTGTGAAACTTGTGAAGCGAGAGGCTCAATTCTAGACACAGAAAATAGCAATGGGAAGCAATGCAATGGCAATTACGAAATTGGCTGGGCCATGCAATATCCGTGTATTTCCATCGCATTGCTGGTCAAACTTACGAAATTGGGTGTTTTTCCCCGTTTAATTTTTCTAAATATGTATTTAGACTAGGTCAAATAACTTTTGCTAACAAACCTAATGAAGGGGGATATAGTTTCTTAAATAACAACCATTATGCAATATCACACTAATATATAAGGCTATAATATGCTCAAAAATGCAGAACAATAAAGTTGAACAGTGCGTGTGCACAGACTGTTCACTGGTAGGCTCATATAATCCAGGGTTAATAAGTAGGTATCACTATCACCACGGAAAGCAGTCGTAGTGGTCATTTCTATTTACCATCATTTGCATATCATATTTTTTTCATTATTTTCGGCTGATGGCAATCTGCATCTGTCACCTGAAGAGAAGAATTAATTCTGGCAGATGAAAACCAAAAATCGATTTTCCGGTACCTACATATAGTAATAACAATATTATACTGTACAATATTGCACACACTGCATATTCATATAAACAGACGTCCTTGTACAATGAATTGATAAGATAATATCCTTATTTTGTCAGTTTGAGCGAAGGGATATCTAAAATCTAATAAATCCTGATATACATAAATCCATTATCTTTTCTTGTTTACTGCCCCATAATCATAAATAACATTCATAAAGGTTTAACCTGGAATATACATTTTACCTTTTACAAAGGCAACAACATAATTGTAGCCATTCGGTATAAATCCTCAGCTCATTTTATTCATGTTCATGTGCATATGCGGTGGAATAGCAAACACGTTGGAATAACTAATAAACTTTTTCCAAAAAAATCCCTAATTATTATTTCACATTTCTTCATTTTAAATGTCCATCTATACAGTCAAAATTGCCAAACTGATTATCTGTTGTATAATATAATTTATGTAGATGTTTTATGTTTGGCCAGGGAACTCTGAAACGGAAGAACAAATTGTCTCGCCTTGTTTTGTGCCCGAAAACTGACAACAAAAATGAAATAATTCGGTACGACAAAAATCATTCTATATTTTCATGGTAGATCTAACCTTTGAGAAATCACTGAGACAAAAATCTTAAATACAGTGATCTGATTCTGATAATATAGTGACGTTGACTTATACCGTGCGCGTCTGTTCAGTTTTTGGCAAGCGAAAGTTGGGCTATTTTGGACGTAGGAGACATACGGCGTGCGTGGCGAAGTTGGCGAAAGACCAAAGCTGCAAAGTTGAAAGTCATAAGACTAGAAACAGTCCGCATTATGTTTTAAAAGTGTTTACAATTTACAACAGTTGAGTAAGTATTTGCTTACATCTTAATAAACAAAAATATTTCATTATTTTTAAATACCTTGAGTAAAACGAATACGTAGTTCAAACACCCAAGCTCCTCGTTCGTCTATTGTGCTGAATTTTCCTTTAATTTTTAGGCCAGTAGGAAGTTGGGGAAAAGTAGTGCATGGAGTAATTGAGCATTCAGAATTTAGTAATTGATAATTATTCTTTATTTTTTCCAACTTAAATCATTATACATTGCATATTATAAGTCACTGTTTATGCGGCAGTATGTATGTGCTGGAACCTCCAAGATTATCCCAGCCATCATAAACAGCTCATATAATTAAGATTATGTTTTATGTCCTCTCCGCGGCGCCCGCTATACTATCTAATTACGGCACATGGAGTGTAGCGCTCACATAGGTAATTATAATTCTTGCATAAGGTTCCGCGCACACATCAGGGGTTGGTTGCACCGACTCCCGAAGGCAATGCCGTCAAATGAGTGCGCCGATTTCATACCGTATAATATTAATAAAATTATGGTGACCTGCGGAGCGTTTGATTATTGTTGATTGTCTATTCTATACGTTGTACTGTACTTCAGCAAGTTCTGCAGGTAATGTTGAATATTCTGCTACTCGATACTCTAATAAAATTATTGTTGATATATTCTATTTAGGTATGTGATAAAAATTGTCAAAACACAGAAATAGATTGAATCCTGGCACCAATTCACCAGCTGTCGTAATTGGTCATTGTTTCATTCAATATGCCGAATGAATGTTTGAAATAAACAGCACACGTAAAAGACAACGACAAATTCTGCTCTGTGTAAAAGACAGGCTGCACGGCTGCTGCAGAGTGCAGACTACCAGAAGACGCCAGAAAATAAATTAAACCAACGCAACAGAAGGTCAATCAGAAGCAGACACAAGAAAATAGAGTAATAGTAAGTCGTAATAATAATTCATTCAATTTTACATGGGAATAGTTCGTTTTACATGGTGTTACTAACGGTATGTTTATCGAAAATGAAGTTTCTCTATTGCAAAATATAAATTAATTTTATATTATATATTTTATAAATTAGCAAACAAATATTATTCAGCTGACATAATGTAACTAAAGGGGAATGGAAAAGTACAGTGCAGTGCAATAATATTTGTTAAGGCGTAACCGTAATTTTTTGGTGTATTTTTGTGTCTCTAAAGTAGTTTATGGAGTCTATTTCGAAATCCATTTGAATATTTTTATTATTTTTCACAAGCTCAGAGGCGTGTGATTGCAGTATTACTAGTTGTGTGAAAAGCTGTTTCTCAGACAGTTGAAGTGGAGTTCGATCGAATCCTCAAAACACCTCAGTTCTGCGTGGTATTTAGTCTTGAACTACTTGAAGTCCTTATTGTACTATTTTCGTAATTAACAATGATTTCCCTACACAATAAGGAAAATCTGATCAATTTCGAATATTAACATTGAACATCGTTGATTTTCTTTTTATTCAGTTATCCTTTGGAAACTACAAGTTTTAAGGCAATCTTTTACGCTATGTCCGGACTGGGAATGGGAGTTACAGAAACTTCTTTGTGGAAGAACGTTGGTAACGAATGTTTTCTGAAAGGCAGTTATATAATGGCAGTAAATTGGTACTCGAAATGTGTGGAGTGTTCCGGGCCAGCCTCTCCAGATAAAATTGACGCATTGTCAAATCGAGCCGCTTCCTTTCTGAAACTAGGATGGTTTTCCCTGGCATTAAAAGATACTGAAGAAGTTTTGAAAGAAGATCCCGGGCATATCAAGGCAATTTATCGCAAGTCAAAATCTCTTTGTGGACTTAACAAACCTGGAGAAGCTCTTGAGTTCTTACAGAGTCAGTTAAGTCGATATGAAGACAATAATGAGAGCAAGTTTGTGTTGATAGATGAAATAAAGACTATTGAAAGTATTAAAGAGCAAGTGAATGGGATTTACGACATGACAAAATTAACAGAACTAAAGGAAGTGGGAAAACGTCTGGAAAATATGATGGAATTTACGGGTCCTGTAAAAATTGCATCTGTTCCAGGAAAAGGTCGAGGAATGATTGCCACTCGGAATATTTCTGCTGGAGAACTGATTTTAACATCGAGAGCTTTCATGATAGTTTTTCGAAATCCTGACGGTGAAGTGATACGAAACGAATTATTAAATCTAGTGTGTCATCGAGCGCAAGCGGATGCTGAATGTCAGAAAGTTTTGTACAATTTGTACGCTGGAAGTGAATTGGGGTTTCTGGACGAGGAAGAAGCAATTAAAGAATCTGCAAATAGCGTTGAGCGCGTCGGAGAAATAATAATACACAATAGTTTTCAAGGCGGTGTCCTTACTAATAAATATAAACATTCTTCCGGACTGTGGATCCTACCTTCTTATATAAATCACAGCTGTTTCGATTGTAATTGTTTATGGGCTGACTACGGAGATTTTCTCTTCATTCGGGCATTCAAGAATATTTCTGAAGGCGAAGAGATTTTAGTTCCTTATGTTTCTCCGATGAGTTCTTTTGAAGAACGGAAGACAGTTCTGGATTCCTTAGGATTTACATGCTCTTGTAGCCTTTGTGCTTATTCTCAGACTCAATCACCGGAAACCACAGCCAAAATTGCTAAAATTATGCGGAAAATGGACAAAATTAGAGAGAAAGATGAATTGGATGATGAGGATGGACAATGGCTTCAAAAATCAGTAACTCGGATTAACAAGTTAAGTCCAGAAACATCTCGGAACTTTGAACTTGTTCATTTCTATGAACATCTCGGCCTCTATTACTTGTCCCGTGATGTGTCGAAGGCGATTGATTTCTGTGAAAAAGGATTCTCTCTCACTCACGCTAATGTTTTGTGTCATGCTGCTGTAGACTTCGCTTTTAATATCGTTTTGATCAAGTTGGTTAAAAGAGGAAGACAGAATATCAAGATAGCTAAAAATTGGGCTGCTAAAATGAAAGAAAACTTAATGCTTTCTTATGGCTGTGTCGACATTCTTCGTTCAAGAGGGGGAACGCAGCCAGGCCAAACTTTCCTCGACTTATTGAAACAAAACGGAATTGTGTTATGAAGAGAATATGGGGAGATTCGCACAATGGAAAACATTGATATAAGATGTGGTACAGAATAACAACTAAACAAAACAAAATAGTAACATTAAAAAATGACAATTAACTTTTACGGATTCAAAACAGAGCTGTATAGAAATACAATGGAATAATTTAATTTTGTAGCTGAGAATATTATAAATGTAAATTGCAGATATGTACAGATTTCAAAACTCCAACCCACACGATGTAATTCGGCATAAATAGTAGGGATTTGTATATGTATAGATAGTTGTTATTCATAAGTTACAATTACCTTTATATACCTTATTTCTATCGATCATTTGAACAAAATGTACTTTATCTATGTATAATATACCATTTTCAAACTTCTAAGTACAGATATTTATTACATTATAGTATATTTTGTATTCTAGTATTAATATCCTTTAATGCATAACTTATTTGTAACATCTTAGCAACTAACTAAAATGTCACTATTACATTTACATTACATTTACAAGTTCTAGTTCACAACCTAACAGTTCCTAAACTCTATATATCAGACTTCAATAATAATGTAATAAATGGGGCAATACTTTATAATTACTCGAATTACTCATTAACTTTATGCTGCATAGTACACACGTGTTTCAATATTTGTTTCTGTAATTCAGTTGTGTAAAAATGTAAGAGAACAGTGAGTTTTAAAATATAAAATTTAATGGTATGAGTGAGTGAATGTTGAAATTTTGTAGAATTTTGCTAGGTACTTGCTATTAAATTAAGAAAAAATCCCTTTGATTTTGTTTGCCATTCAAAAATCAATCAGTTTAATTTTCAGAAAATAGATAGTAATGGAAAATTTGCGAAAAGTAAAACAGTTATGTTACGCTTTATGATATTTCACTGCAATAAAACATTCCCATGTGAATATTATATACTTTCTCACGATTTCGTAGTTTTCGTGGATTTTTATATACTGTGGCTATTAAATAATTTCTGGATCGTTGTAAAATATCATTTGAACATGTTTGAAACTTGATTCAGTATTTTGAACCCGAATATTAATATAGTGGGTAATAAAGTAGAATTAAAATTTAAAGCTTTAATAGAATCGAAAGAGTTGATTTATTACAAGTTTCTTTTATTGTTTTCGTTGGGAATTGCATTAAGAGCACAGTGGATTATGAACTTAATCTATTAAATATTTTCCTAGGATAGATAAGTATGCTACTGATATCTCATACTGATATTTGTTTTCCTCATAGCGTGTGAGGAAGAAAATGGAAATAAACTTGAAAATTATTACAAAACCTATTATTGTATCATAGGTATAGATAGGTAAAAGAAGCAATACCTAATTAGTTTGGGCAATATTGCTACTTTTCCCTCTAAAGTTGTTCCAAAACCACTGAGCTATGATAGACTAATCGAATATTACTTCGTATGTGTCAGGATGGTCAGGTATCCGCCTTAATTACACGGAATTAATCTCTTCATCTCATGGTTGTACACAATTATATTGTAGACAAGGCCCATTAATGTAAAATTAATTGTATTCGTGCTATAATTTTTGCAACGAAACTAGGTCACATGAACGTATGGAGTTGAGGGAAGAAACTTCATTATTCACAACCGAGTCGTTGGACAACTCCTTGCGGTTAAGAATTAATTTTGGAATTGTTTACATATATGTATGTTATCTATTTACTTTATTAATATTGCATAATAACATTTAATTGCATTCTACTAACAAATAATTATGTTTATTTAAAAGTACTCTCGACTTGTACAATAACAATATTACTTTTCCTATTCTTATTTCTATTTTTTAAATTATTCTATGCAACTACAATTTAAGAAACATTTTACTCCCTAGTCATTTGGTGTTTACTTTTTTAATGGAATTACTCAAAAATTGGTCCTATAAACTACAGTTTGGTAATATTCTAATATTAAAACGTGTATGGAAAACTTTGAAGTAGGAATTTTAAAGGAACTTTTGGTACGGAAATTATATGGCTACTTGACATTTTATAAAGGTTGAGTTGTTTGTCGTGAACACTAAAAGGTCATTTTATTGTAACAGGTTTCTGTCGTTATAGGTTATGTATGACGTGTTCTGGATCAACTCCACCCAGGCGGACTGCGAATTGCAAATTCATAGATAAAAACGCTATGCAGTTCCATCACTTCTAATTAAAGAGGGACTAAAAACTAAACGTCATTTCTTAAATAGTTGATAACCATTTCTGTTATATGGCTAAAACCTTGGAAGGTATATACTACCCGGTAATTCTTTTTTTTTACTGACGTAAATGGTCATTGTTGTACCAAACATAACTTTAAAGAACTACTAACTTAACATTTGTGAGTACAATGGAGAGTTTAATTCGCTCAAGTGTAATGTGCAAGTTGTGAAAAGCCTCAGGAGCATGAATCATGAAATTGAATTGTATTTGTGTATATAGGAATGTCTTCATGCAGCCTTGGGAGTAACTTGGGACTCGGGACACTCGGGAGACTCATTCTTCATGACGATGACGGAGGAGCTGCTGGAAAAATCGATAACTTACCTCGTCTAACACGCACTCAACTTACGTAGATCGGGTAGTCTGCTAAATATTATAAGGTCACTCCACTTCTTCCTACTATACCCGATGTGCGACTTTTGTAAAAGTTAGAGTTATGTCTCAACTCCTATGATTCACTATGACTTGTAGGAGTTGGGAGTGCGCTGCTTTCGAGGACGAATGGATCTAGCTGGATAAATATTACCGCTGCAGTAACTCTCAACAGGTTATAGTTGATATTCATTCTATTGTTAGTCATTTGGTTCTATTTTTAGGTGCAATAAAGTTATTTACATCGCAGTTGCAACTTGAGAATGTTGAGAATCTGTTTTGGTCACGCGTAACTTTGTTAACACGTCAATGAGACCGTAAATAAAAGCATCTATAAAATGCAGATTCTTCCTCAGTTGCAAGTTGCAAACTCTAAGCGCACTATCCTAACTTATTTAATCCCATTTAATCCCATCTGAAAAAATTAATTAATCCTTTTAGTTGTGCATATACGAGTTATCTGAAGACTTGAATATTCTTGGGTAACGTAAGTATTCTTTGGCCTACTTTTCCGTATACGTTTGTTTTTTCTGTAGGCATTTAATTTCCTGTGTGAAATTAATAGACATCAGCTCTAGACAACCGCTAATATTTATATAGGACATCTAAAAATATTAAATTTAATAATTAACACATTTTAACATTTTTTTAAAAGAATTATTATTATCTGCTGCTAATAATAATTTCCATTTTTGAATGAAATTGTTTAGTTATATACCATTTTTTTTAATGCTTCATGATTCATAATATTACAGATTTGAGGTACTTACTTACTAACCCTAGAAGATTTACTCCATTGAGTTGCAGTGATGTCTCTTCGTCGGCAGGATGTCATATCGTGTAATTCAAATCAATTACAAAAACATGTTAAATGCTTTATTACTATCGATCCAAAGATCTTGGCAAAAGGCAACATTAAAATTGGAGACACCATTAAGGGAAATGTCTTCCTTACTAACAAAAAAGTTATTTCATGCAAAGGTAAGTTGCAGTCTTTATACTATTTGTTACTTAAAACCTTAGAATATCTATATTTTAAATTATTGGTAGGTACCTTGTTTTTAAAAAGTCAGTAGATACAGAAATATTTAGTAGCATTTAAATTTTTAAGAGTCCATGAAGGGGTATTTGGTAGCAACAATTTTAAAATCAGAATAAAATTTTTAATAATTTCGGGGAATTTTGTAACTTTGTTTTAGTACACAGTTATGTTTGTTTACAGGTTTCTACATTAGACTAGTCTACAGTAGCAGATACTCATACAAAGTGGTTACAGTGAGCTACTTGATTGCGAATGGCGAGACACAAGATGGTAATTTAAAAATAAAATTTTGTAATTATATAGACTTTTTATAATTAATAATATTTCTAACTGGAAACTACGAAAAACTTGTCTTTTAAATGCCTCATGGGTTTTGCATTTATATTTATAGGTCTTGAAATGAACATCAAAGCCATTCCAAAAGGAACACACAGACTCCCTTTCAGTTTAACATTGCCCTGCGATTATTCCATGGTTCCTATTTATCCAACTACCAGCGATTATCCTTACTATCCTCAAAATTACCATTTAGAGGTAATTATTGTATTCAGATCAACAAGTCTCTCTTTGTATTCCATACCTATTAAAATTACGGAGTTCTTAAATATCCGAAGAGTGCCCGAATATCTCCTACCGATTCATCATTGCATTAGAGCAAATACGTCACTTTTGGGAACAGATGTTCTGAAGATTTTGGTGACATCCCCTAGATCTGCATATTTATCAGGAGAAGAGCTTCCCTTTGAATTGGAAATCAGCAACGGTCAAAATCTTGGAAAAATCAAAAAAATCACAGTGTCGTTTGTAATGAGATATTACATGGATGTCAATTCTCACGTATCAACCGTGGAAAATTCTAAGAAATATGCAGAAGAATGCATTGTTTCCAAAACTATTTCAAGAATCTCAGAATTTATGCAAGAAAAACTCGATCTCCCGCTGGGGTTGAAGCAGGTGTATTCTATCTGTAAAAGATACGAATTGTACTTAGGAGTCTATTCTTTGGAAGCAAGAGCCTATTTTCTCAAGGTACTAAATATAAATTACAACATTTTTCATCGATATACAATACCTACATTTTGGCCTTCAGCATCTATTTTTTGTTGCAAATTGCATGTAAAATCATTACTAATTGTTAATAATTAAATATTTTTACGTAACGTAGTTTACCATTGAACCGTCGGGGATGGGGAAGACGATCCAGGATGCTATTCCAATAGTGATCGGAACCGTAGACTCTGCCCCTGTTTCCAACTATCAAACTTTGAGCCTCAGTAGTTCTTCATCAACTGAAGAAGTAGGAGAAGAAGAAGAAGAAACAAATCCAATTAACAACAGTGTTTCTGGATCATTTGCATCCCTGTTATTACCGACCTACTCAGATATCATGGAATCGGACACCTCCGCTCTGCGACGTGGGGATTCAATATCATCATTGGAAACATGTGAGTATACAAACTTTTGAATGCTGATCTAAAATAATAATTTTAGATAATTTCAAATAAATTAAAATTAAACTTCAAATTCATTTATATTTCCTGAAATTCAACTTTTGTACAGAAATATCAACCATTTTTAACCATTTAAATATCTAATAGATGTGTTTTAATTGACCTTAGTGCCACCGACATTTGAGGAAGCGTTACAAAGAGGTCGTCATTCCGTGCCACTTCTCCCGAATTTGCCTATTGGTTGAGATTAAAGGGGTGTCATACAATATTTATAATTCTATACTGTGAAATTATTCAGCACCCAATAGTGCACAACTAATTAAGATACTATGAAAGCAAAATGCAGATGGTCAAACATGAAACAGATGTCGCTTACTGTAATTGGATTTAAATTTTGCCATGACTGTGAATACTCTGGTTTATTTGCTAGTTATGCGTTTTTCGTTCTGAATTCCTTTGGAATTCATTATATGCAATATTACACTTCAACAAAATGATACAATTGTGCAAGTACAAGCTAAAAACATTAGCAAATATTATAGTCTATACATCTATTCGCTTTCTACTATTATCAATTTTTATATCACGTTCATTCCTAATAAATAATTACCTACTGTACTGGGAATTGCATTAAGAAAGTAAAGTGTGACTATGTACTCATAAGATTAAGTACCTAGTTCAGTAATTTAAAAAACGGAAATCCTTAACGAAATGAAATACTTTACATATATTATACATTATCATATATGCCAGTTACCTGACTGAAAAACGGATTCTAGTCATTTGTCTGATATCTCTAAAAGTGTATTACAAAAATTAATGTATGGACGCTTATTTGCTATTTGGTGAAAAACGTTTATTAAACGACTGGGAAAATTACATTTTAAGATTGACATTACATATCCCAATCCCCTTCTTCCAATATTCATCATAAGCAATGGAAATTACAATGTCAGTTTTAGCAACCCTATAATGTAACATTTACCTTTAAAATTGTATATTGCCTCTTCATACTAATGACTACTGACATGAAACGAGAAACAATTTTTCAAACAACATAGTTTGTAGAAAGCAATTTGGACATCTTAAATCTTCTAATATTTCATGCAAAAATACCTTGGTTGATTTTTGAAAGTTTTGAAAAAAAAAATGCAATTAGGAATAATGAATATCTCAATGTAATTTTATTATCATAACCAGTATTGTATATATACATATATGTGAGTGAGTAAAATATTACAAATTAGATGTGAGTAACACTGCTATCCTAATTATAATATTGTAAATAACACCTTAAATAGGATTACCTACGAGGCTACCACGCCACGTTTTAATACGCCTCTAAAAAATAAAATCCTCGTTCATTGCCAGAATTATCGCGTTCGCCGTCCGTTCTTAGTTTTTGACAATAAAACTATTTTCTGTTTAAAAAATAATTTTACTAAAAATGGTGTACACTGCAATAGGTACTTCATATTTTTAAACATAAGTACATATATAAGTATTACTGAAGAAAATTCGTACACACAATATTTGAAATAAAGTTATTTTTATTCTTATCCGTAACTCCACCCATAAGTCGGAGGACGGTAAGAAGTCTCGGCAGGTGGTTGGTACACAGAAGAAATGATTTCGGCATCCTCATAGTCATGGTATTTGTGGTCTCTGAATCCGGGTTTTGGCCTATGTTCATATTCATATCCTTGTTTCTTCTTATGCACGACTTCGTATGGCCCGAAATAGTTCTTCTTTATCTCATACTCATGTCCATTGTTGTAATTGTTTATGTATTTTGCTTTGTGTCCCCAATCGTTTCCATTGTTTCTCAAATAAACTAAATATGTCGAGTAATATTGTGCAGATGCAGCCGCCACGACCAAAATGAAGATTAGTACCGGCTGAAATTAAATAACAAACACCACAATGAAAACACTTAATTATTTCCATATAATTATGGAAAACTAAATTATGTCCTCGTCCAAAAGAATTTAATTTCTAAAAATATTATCACTCGGAGCGAATTAAGAAACAGACAGAACAACTACAGATATAAATAGTCACTGTGTAAGAACATATACCTTATCCATATTGATACTTTTGATATTTGTAGATTTGTACTGAACGAATTTTATGAATGTTGGAAAAGTCCTTTTGAGATGAAGTAAGTTTAGTAAGATCAGTTCCTTTATGCAAAACAACTAAAACGTATAAAGCTGCAGGGAGGGTGTATTTATATACTTCCTGGAAAAAATAAACCGACACAAACTACTGTTGGATAATAATATTACGAGTACCTGTACAAGCTTGTTATGTAAGTATATTATGTAGTATAATCACTAATTAAACGAACTTACCTGAAGTTCTGATGGTGATTATACGAGTGAAGCTTGTTTTCCATATTTACAT
>JAAAYG020021747.1:0-18361 GCA_009936455.2 Tomocerus minor | reverse complement strand
AATAAGTATGAAACAGATACATAAAGAGCAATACAAAAGTGATTAAAGAGTTATTTTGCATAGACATGCATAAGTTTGGAGCTGCAACATAAAACAAGTAGGTCTATTACTTTGACACACTATTACATTATTTGCTGAATATTAGCATTCCTTTTACGTCATTTCCTTTCGACGTGGATGTACATAGGTAGTTTTATTCCAAGACATTAATTTTAATTTTGTAATTTTAAAAATTATAATTTAATAACACATTTTTTACGTTTTAGATTAGTTTTAATAAGATTATTTTACTTCTTATTTTTTTGGGTACAGAAATATATAAATTAAATTGCAACTTACAACAGACGAAGACAAACTTCTAATTCCAAAACACTAAATTTTTGATAGCACTTTTTGAGTTTCCAAAACATATACGATAATTAATTCAATAAACCTTAAAATTTTTAATTAAAAACTTACAGATAGCGGTGCACATTTCTAGTAATTATATTATTACTGCTTTAATAAAATATAATGATAATTATTCTAAGAAGATGTAGAGGAGTGAAGCGAACGAGATGTTATTCGTTCGACAGCCAACAGATCAATCAACACATCAAAGTTTAAGCATTAAAAATCTGAGAGCTTTACGATCCTAAGTCGTGCATCAGAGCAGACCAGAGGGTCAGACGCAACTAACTAGCCAAACCACTTTTCTAGGTTACAACTCTTGCAGGCTAAAAGCCAATTTACTCTTTTCATACGTTTAGGGATGATGCGAAAACTATTAATGAAATAGGCTTGAGGCAAGTCGCAATCGCAACTCTAGCATCTAACTGTTGAATTGAATTAGGTCATCTTCCAACGCTATTTACGTCTTCAGCTCTAATAATAATATTACATTCTTGTAAATATAGTTCCGTGATTCCCCTACAACTCATACCCTCAAAGCATCTCTCTAATTCCTTAATAATTGCACATTGATGAGTAATGCCCTTCATAAATTCCCCAAGGAATTTTTAGTATTGTAATGCCATTACGAGTATCAAATAGTTGAATCCTTTGACATTTTCACGAAAACGGTACTCAGTATGCAAGATTATTTTAATATCCCAGCCTTTCACGCTTTCACTAATTAGTTTCCATGATCAGGTAAGTCCTGAAGTACATGTATATTATCATATAATTAAATCAGAAGCAATTACATGTGCTAAAAGCACTGGAATTTTCTACCAAACTTTAACTTTTCCATTCAGAGATCACTAAGTGAAAATATACAAGTGGGTTGCGCTGTGTGTCTTTGACTAGTAAAACAAAAGAGAACGAAACTAATTAAATTTCCATACCTTCATATTCCTATACACATATCCCATTAAATTAGTGCACTCTATCTATAGTGAAATGGTTATGACTATGACAGACAGAATAATTTGAAGATCGCATTTCACATTCTGTATGGAAAGTTGAAGTTTCATTTAGAAGCGCTTGGAAAACGAAAAGAGCGGTAATCTCTAAAGGTAAATAAATATATTATGTACTGCGTAGGAAAAACCACGAGAGATAAATCCAGTTGTAATTAAAAATTGACATCAATCTCAGGACTGCTCTGTTAGAACTATTAACCACCAGCACAGTAACAAAAGTTAATACCTACCATGATCCCTGATCCCTTAGTTTTAGATCCAATCAGTTAGTTGGTGGATGAATAATAATGGTATCACCCATATTTCACTTTCACAGAGAAAGATCGCATTGCATATTCTCGTCATGCTCTCTCCTAGCTCAATGAACTCCAAAAAATATGGATTGAAATCCAAGGACTATGTTTGAAAAATAGAAAACAGATCTTCCTATATATAAGATATTTTAGATTCATACATAAAAAACTATATCTTGCATTTTGTTTTCAAGATAATGATATTGGACTCTTAGATAGATAATCCATTAGTCACACGTCCATGGTGTTGACTCTCCAATGCAAAACAATATCTTCAAAACTGTCGAATCATTTGCAAATAATTGCATTTTTGTATTAATACGCGACTTGTTTTGAATGTCAGTGTTAAGTGCCATCGAAAAAAACTATTTGTAAAATGATGTTTAGGTTTGCTACTCGAATATTAATTAAGCTGTCTGTATAATTCCTTCGAGTTGGTGGGTCATGCACAAACCACAGACTCTACTAGGCTAAATTCAAGTTTATGATTTTTTAAATATCATTTCATTAGCGTAATGGATTAATGTCCCTCGGCAATTAGTTTCCCCTTGTGTAACAGAGATTTTCACCGACACTATAGAATTCTATGAAAGCTGTAGAAAACATGAGTTTGGATGAGTTATGTGGAAGCCTGGATTTGAGTTCGGTGCATTGGGAATTTGCCTGATGAGATGACGCAGAAAATAAGTTTGATAGAGTATCATAGCATAGTATTAATTTTTGGTTTCACCTGTTTATCAGCTTTAGTTTCGTCTGCATGAAAATTACAATTTGCTCAGCTTGAGGCTCTCAATTTGTTTGAGAAGAACAAACACACTAGACACTTCACTCCAGCACACATTCACGAACGTGTCACGTTATTATAGTTATAAGTTATATCGGATATAATATCATTTATCTTGCTTGCCGTAATTGTATTTAATATAAATTAAATAATTCTGATTAATAAAGTGGAATTCCTGCCAGGGCTAAACACCAAAGCTTTTGTGGAGCGAAACCACTTGAATAAATCAAATGATTTTCTTGGACATTTTCCTTCATTAAAAGCATATTCCTGGGGCCGATGCAATTATTAATAATTAAACTTAATTATAGCCTGAGAGTATATTCGTTTTAGCGAACAGCAGGCCTCTTTGTCTCTTTACACTTCACACAAAGCATGTACAGAGAAATCCAGCTAACAACCAACCATGAAATGAAACTGCTTAATTTTAGATATTTTCCTTAGTATGAGAACTGAGAGCCACTTTTTGTGTTTTGACATATAAATCCATACTGATTATTTGCACAATTGTTCAAACTGGTTTTCTCATCCTAATTTCAGTCTACTGACTGTTGTGCGTCGAGCCAAGTCTTAATCTTAAATGTGCATAAAGTGTAACACCACTACAAACCATAGCCTACAAAGCATAGCCCATAGTTATTTATAGGAATTACTCGAGTGAGTGTTGTGTACACATATTTTTATTATTGTTTATTTTTGCCACACTATAGTCATAGTCATGAATACATTACGCATAAAAATCCTTTTGTGGGCAAATTAGAGATGAAAATGAAGGGAGGTCAGAGATTTGGATTTTATCACAAGATAAGTTACAATGTCATATGGCGCAGTTATAGATTGCATGCTTTCATGAAATTCCTATGTTGATAACCTTTTGGGCTATGCTTATGATTTGGAGAAGATGAGGGAACAGGGAGTTGGAAATCGATTGCAATTTCAATGTGCAATACATTTGTAGTAGGTAGTAATACTTCGCGAGTACTTGAGATTCCTTATAAAAGAGTAATATTATTTGTACAGTTGTGTTGGGGAATTCCAACGGTGGACTCTCGACTCGCGTTTCTCCTTGGACACTGTTTCTCCCGAGACACCCTTCCTCTTACCGTGTTGAGTGTTGCCACAACAGGCGCATGCAGGGCAATGAAGTTCAAGGTATTTAATGTTTCTATTCCCATTATGCTTGACAAAAGTACCTAAATACATCATAGACGTAGAAAGATAGACCAAACATCTGATTTCGTACAGAAAAATCATATGATAGGCGAAGGTAAAGCAGCGAAAATGACTATGCGTTACTTTATGGGTGTAATTTGAATTACCTTCGCCCAACTAACGAGAACCAATGAGAATACAGTAAAATGACGTCTACATTTCTCAATTGTGGTCATTGAATTAACACAGAGGGAATGCACTATGTTTACTCTAGCCTAGTATACTATACCTACCTGTATTATAACTCTATGAAATACATATGCATAATTAGCTACATGTACAGGTAAGCAATACACATATGCTGTAGAATTTTATATAAAGGTGTCCATTTATTCGTTAAAGGTGCATATTACGTTTTATTCATTATATAGATATAATATATAAGTAGGTATAAAAAGTAAGATTTCTGTCTAAATCGACGTTTTGTCAAGCATAATAGGAATAGACACATTACATACCTTGAAATTCATTGCCCTGGATGCGCCTGTGCGTGGCAACACGGCAAGAGAAAGGATGTCTCACGAGAAACAGTGTTCAAGGAGAAACAAAGTCTGGATTCTTGTATGGATATGTTCTGTTGACTCGTTATAGATTAACAAAGTCAAGTTAGGTTAGAGAAGTAGGGCAAGTCCAATTGCCCCATTCATATCCCATGAATGACTATCTCTCTGGGTCAGAATACTCATTGTCGGATCCTAATAGAGAATTCAATGAAAGAATTCTGCTCCAGTCCTGACTGACGGACATTATTTGGGGAAGAAGACAGAATTCTAGGGACACGTAGTATAGTAGAATGGAGGAAGGAATTATGGGGGACACCAGAGCATTGTAAACTGAGAAATAACCGTCTGTTCTATTATGTAATACTGGTGGAGATACATTTCCAGATAACCACTACAGTCACTACTCACTACTACAAGTAGCTCTCATCCCCTAAACCAGTCAAAAAAGAGATTTAATATGTACAGATCAAGAGAGTCTGAATGTAATGTAGTAACGACATGGCGGAAAAAGTAATTTCTGGGATGAAGAATACTCTCCGCTTCCTTATTTTACATTTGACTTGGCTTAGATCAGGCTTTTCGTGAGCTACGTCTGCTTTAGGCTTTAGCAGACTTGATCTTGATCTCTCCGAGAGCTCGTTTAAAGTACCTACTCCTACTTTCCTTGATTTCCTTGGCAAGAAGACCAACGGGCTCTGTTTAGTGGGCCACTTTTACTTTACGCAAAGGAATTTCCCCCGTAGCAGTGGAGTATCTATTAATATTAGAGTACCTACAGGGGTTGGCTGCATGGATAGCTCCGTAACTGAATTCCTCCACTATTACTACCCGTAGGATTTCCTTCAGTGATCTTGATAGATTTTTTATACTTTTCTGCCGAATCGACACTCCAGAGGATTAGCATTAGATTTTTGCACTTCCACATCCACTGCACTACTACTCTCCTTATCAACTAAATGCAACGGAATAAAACTCTTTCCTACAACCAAAACATCCTCACCTAAATCTTACAATTTTCACTTGCCAAATGACATGCTATTTCCCTTTCTGTAAGTAATACCCGTCAGCTATACATTCATTGATTTCATTAAGTAACGCAAACGATACAGAAATCAAAATGCTTCCGTTTTCTTCCACTCTTCATTATTTTAACCCACAAAAATTGCCATTCTATTCTAGAGGTCGGCGCAATAAGAATCTGTCACTGCGCCGAAGAGCAAGTTCAACCCATAAATCCTATTTTAATTTACTGTCACAATAACTTTAACAAGCAATCAATAAATTTCACTTCCGCAGAAATCCGATTTTCTGATGGACTTATACTTTACAACGGTGTATACTGTACTCTCTTTCATCTCTCTTACTCTCAGGTCCCCTTCCTTCATTTTATTGCTATTTTATGGCTAATGACATCATTTTATCGGTTTCAGAGGAAAGGCCACTGATTTATTGTCCTACCCTCTTCTTTTCAATCTACCTTTTATAATAAACCTTATTTTGCAAATATATTACACTCAATCCACTCTCATTATATTGATCTATTCAGCAATAGCATTTTATTGCGGACAAAATAACCAGACTATTCCAAATAGTTCTAATTCTTCAACTACATTTATTCTGAGCAATAAACTTTACTTCTCAAACCGGATTCCTGTCACGTGTGGAACATAGATCCCACACCACCCATACGAAACATTTTAATAAAGAACTGAAAAGACACAAGCAAGGAAATCTTCCTTTTAAATTTGGTTCCCCAATAGTTTTATGTTTCAGCAATTACTGCAATCTTTTCGGTAGATAAATTCAAATAGAGATAGTTCTTGTAATTAGTAGGTTAATGATAAGCACAATAAGCTTTTAAGTTATAAGTAGCTAAGGTTAGTTAGACTAAATCAGCCACTCCTACAAAAGTAGCTACTGTAAAAGAAGGGATTCATAGCTAGGTGCATTCACTTTGAGTAATTGTAACTGGCTAGACGCAAATTAAATAATTTGTATGGAAATGTATGTAATTTTGGCGAAAAACAAGTTGGCTCTTTTCTTTACGAGCACAAACGAGAGTAAATAAGAACTAAAAGATTATTCAAATTGTTTTAAAGCTAACATTTCCTGGGTTGTGACTATTTATTTGGCTATTACAAGGGATGATGACTGTGAAAGTAACCCATCCGTCCAATTGTGGCATCCTTAAAAAGAAGAGTGCTCGGCAATGCAGTATATTAGGTATGTATCGTTAAAATGAAAAATTATTCCTGATGGTGCATGGTGTAGGTAGAGGTAGTAAGGTCAGTTCTAGATGAGGCCTTAGAAATAAGAGCTTGAAATGGGAGTGTTCTTTGAAAATGCGTCACTAATTAGAGAAGAAGGGAGAAGTCATTGGATTAAAGGCAGAGAGAGAGAGAGGGAGAGAGCTAAGAGAGTCCCTTGACTTCCGCCTCTTCTCGTATTGTCACATTCCCTACAGCAGAACTTATTAGAATTTCCAGGCAAATTAAAATGCAAAGTGTGGAAGCATATATAAGAGTACAAGTTAGTTAGGAGGAGAGAGAGAGAGAGAGAGAGAGAGAGTAAAGTTTGCACTTCAGTTAGTCTCCCTTCCAGTTTTAGTCAAAGACATGTTGGCTAAGTGAGGATAATATGTAGAAGGCTAAGGCTCTCACTCAGACAGTTACACACAACTTACAAATAGTATTTCATTTGATAGTTTGTATCTTCTATTCCCAACTGCGACGACTACTGACTGCTCACTACATTTATGTACATCGTCCAATCGATTCCACATCCAACATTTAACAACTACGCTCCAGTCTAGCTCAACATAATCTAAATTCACTTACTCACTAACGCCAGTTCCCTCCCTGCCTCTTCTGTCATCATAAACTCTAACACTTTATGCTAACTTCTAGCCTTCCTCCTCAGTTAAATGCAACCAGCAGGTTTGTAATACAATATGTAGCGACTCTTTTTATACATACACAACCTCTTTTTGCATAGTTCTCATGTACCTACCTATATAGCTAAAGAAAAGTTAAACTTTTAGGCCAAACTCATGAGCTTCTCTTCCAACATTTTTATTTGCTTTAATAGTCAAGTGTAAATGTCACTTGTGGCCCATTTATTACTACTGCTTCTATAACTAAATACTATTTATGAATTCCGTTGTGCATTTGTTACAGGCTAAGCACACAACGGACAACTATATTTGCTCCATGCTAAATACATAAAACTAATACACTCGAAAATATTCCTATTTTAAGATACCTAACATTTCTACGTGATTTATATTAGCGAGGAGATGTGCACCTCGACCTAGGGAGGTTATTTTGGCAAAAGTCATTGAGTCACTTGTGAAAAGCTAAAGTTTTTAATTTCCTTGTCTTATGGGCTAATTAATTTTGCACGCATTAAAAATATTTTGTCTTTAAATTGAATGATAATAAAAAATGTGGAGAAATTTTTAATTCCATTTTACGAAGATAAACAAATGTAATCACTTTGATATGAACAATTTCAGATTTGCCAAACTGACAATTGCCAAATTATTGACTTGGTGGGCTATGGTGTAATATGCAATGTACATCCTGTAACTTATTAAATGTAACATGTTACGTATGGGAATTTAATTTTCTTCTACTCTGATTTTGTGTATGCTGTTCATGAGCAGTCGTTTCCTTCTGCCAGTTATTTCATTATCTACGACTTTAAAAGTCAAGTGGAGCTCTGCCTTTGACTTTGATTATGTTATTGCATTGGTGTGTACGAGTATATAAATAGGATACATATAATATCTCATAGCATGAACGCAAGCACATAGTTTCGCTGGCTAATAATGTTGAAAATGAATGTTCAGAGATGAAATTTCCTCAATCTATTAATAGAATACAAATTGCCCCATGTAAATACTGGCAATCATCTCATCAGTGTGCTAGTTAGCGTAATGCCCTCAAAATTGACTTTTCTAAAGAGTAATGGTCCATGGAACGGACTATTTATGATCACACAGCCTAACCAATGTGACAGGAAAGAAAAGACAAACATGCTAGATTATATTACAGAATGGTAAGTAGTGAGAAACTGCTTAGAACCTTACTCGCCCCTTTTTCATTAGCAAAATACTTCTAGAGGTTCAAACATTGACACGGTCTATTCACATTGATGTTCCGCACGCTATGCGCTATATATGGGAGTTTATTCCATTATTATTTTTACCTTAATATCCTATTACATTTACGAAGCGAAATTAAAGGAAATGAAACTGGTATATATGCAAATTGCAAAAGCAATACCAAGAACTACTTACCTTTGGCGCTTATTTCATTAAAATTTTCGTTTTTCGTTTAGATACACTCTCATCCAACACAAAAGGCAACTAGTACATATCACGCTGCACAAAGGGACAAGTCATAACAAAAAGCTCACTCAGCCAAGTGTAGGGACCCGCTGGATGTTTATGTTACAAATAAAAACAAATTACTATTAATAGTTCATTTTGATATCAATTTTCTGTTTTGACTACCAAAAGTAACAGCAAAGGAGCGGGTAAGACCAAGGAGGTCATGAGTTCAAGCTTCAAAGCTTTAATAACTTGAGAATGATGGTACTTACGAACAGACAGTCAAATGAGCTACTTTCCTGTACCGGACTAAAAAAGAGCTGAATATGGGCATTAGACTTAACAGGTTAAATTTAAAAATTATCAAAGCTGATTTGTACGAAACATAAAGCGAGAGTTCTTTGAACTGTCTCTGTCTGTATACATTACATGCTATAAATTATTCTGGGAGTTCAATTATGCTGAATAAACATCTGAAAACTAAGAGAATAATTACAAACTGGAAACAAAACAAAAACGAGAGAGGATTTTGTGCATGATACATGATACGTTATATAGTAAGTAGTGAGCAGAAGTGGTGGCACATAAACACCGGCGCGGCGGTGCGACTTTACCGGAGACGGGAATCACAGGCAGTGCGGAATTACCGACCGCGTGAAATTGCATGACTCTTTTAGACTGTTCCAAAGCACAAATTAACTGACTAAGATTCCATAAAAGAATCTCAAACTCTAGGCCCTCTAGGCATACAGGGCACAGAGCTAACACAGAGTAGTACAACTGAACGATCTTTCACGGCCATTGTAACCGTCCTCCGTCATTCCCGACAGTCTGTAAGATACGAAGGCGGTATTTCCTGTGCGTCGGTGTTTCCATGTAGCCGCAGATGTTTTGTAAAGTCAAAGCAACTTGCTTATTACAGTTTTAACTGTTGATGCTGTAGAAAGTGCATTGGGAGAAGAACAGCGTGCAAAGCCTTCGGCACGCTTTCACAGATATTTACTCAAACTCATTCTTTTAATGGAAAGGCCACTCTGGGGAAATTCTTTTAGTTGGATTTCACTTGTTCATCTATGATACAAGAGCTCAAGAGTCTCTCAGTAAAGCAACGCTTCCTCTGTATTTGGTCACATGCCATTTATGCAACTACATAATAAAATAGGACAAAATACTTAACTTATATTATTTCACTAAAAAGTACTCGTTTTGTAATAAACCTGAACTTATGCTGTATAATCTGTAAATACGTAGAATTTAGAATCGCTTCCTCATAAAATAGTTAAGCAGAGTTGGTTGCTATTCCCTTCGTTGCTCTCTGCTATTATGGACATGTTAATATTAACTTTCTCCATATTATACATTCATCTCATCAGTTTATTATGTAGCGGTAGCTACATTATAAGAATGCCTTGAAGTTCTGACTGTGTATGTATCGACGTATGTATGTAGGTATGAATGTATGAGCCCATTTTTTTCATATTTGTAGTCAACTTTTTTGAATTCTGTTTTCAGTATTGTGTCATGTTCTCTCAATAAGAAAATCCAGAAAAATGGACGAAATCGCACCACCGCACCGTCGCCACCTCCACTCCTTTGTATGTAAATAAATTACTGCTACATTGACACAGCTGTTTACCACAGTTTATTTTACACAGAAAATTGTATGGTATGGATAAAGTCACTTCCTCAACTGTTTTTTCATATACTTCCACTTCCCCCTAAAAATTTTTACTAGCGTTAAAAAACGAACAGAAGCAAATTTCAGAACATGTAAGTGCAGAACTCCTAGTCATTAGGACTATTTTAGTGTTTCTCTATTTTTGAATCTTAAACTTATGGCAAGTTTCGTGTATCGTTAATTTTTATCCCCATTTTTTGCTATGTACTTTAGCAGTCCTTGATGTCTTTATCTTCATAAGTGCAAAACACGACGTCGTGAAACCAAAGGCAACACATGAGTGTGTGAGCATCTTTTTGGGTCGAAAATCGAAGTGTGAGCAGTTTCAATCACCTTTTACTGCTTTTGGTATTATATGTCCACTATTTTAAAATTGACAAAATTAAAATGTATTCCAAATTGAGTAGTGTAGAATTGTAATTTTAGAGACTAAGTGAATCAAATGAAAAATGAATCTATTATACTCATAGATTCATCACAAAATTAGTTGTGTCACCACCCACCCTCAGTAATTAAACGATCCTTGGTATGGAAGTAACGAAAATGCAGAATCCAATTTTTCACGAATTTCCAGTATGCTGATTTATGTCATAATAAAAATATTCCTGTACTTTGAATTGTTTCAAATACATTACAATTATAAGTATCTCTATCAAAACTACTAAAACAAATGTCTCATTTGAACAAGAAACTTTTTTTATCCAGGTGTTTGCGTATGAAATAATATTTAGACTCCAAAATCTCGATGATCTTTTAAATTGTCGCCTGGTTTGTTCCGAATGGTACAAGAATATTATGAAAATTTTCAATCATCCTAATTGTTTTTCAATTGGAGACATCAATTCTGTAAGAAAATTTGGATTTTGTCAGAAATATGCACTCGACAAGTATTTTATGATGAAATGCTACGAAGATCCAGGCTCACCAGTCCAAGTGCTAAATATTCAAGATCTAAGCATTCTAAAATGGAGAGAATGCTTTCAAGAATCAAAAGATTTTCAAGAAACTGCAAAACATATTACTGAATTAAAATTGAGGAACATAATTTTTCCTACTTGTAATACAGCAATCGAATTTTTGAACAACTTCGAGAAACTAGCGAATTTAGCAGTTCAAAATTGTGGTTTTGATTGTTTCCGGAAGGAAGATGCCAATAAGAGTGCAATGGGCATATTATACACCGCATCATTATCAGACATTTTGTCGAATCCAAAATGTTTAAATATTGAGATGAAAGAAAATTCTTGGGAAATGGCACTGATAATCGAAATGCTAGATTTGAAACTGAAGTTGCAAACTTTGGAAGGTCTAAAATTGACAATCCTGCCACCAGGAAAAGAAACTCTTTCAAGAAAATTCGTTAGTGCAAGTCATGATCTTGGTTCTAACAGATCAATGGCAATTGTGTACTTCCTCAAATCGATAATAACAAAACACGAGCAAAAACTGAAATCTCTGAGCATCACCTGGGAATCTTTGCAGTGTGATGTAACACCTTGTGATAGTAGTAGATATGCGTTGCTAGTTCCTAAACATTTGTCTGATTTTCTTGGAATCCTCCAAATGTTGTCAGTCAGCGATAACGAATTATCATTAACAAATTTCAAAATAAATCTAGGAAGGATTGCATTTCATCCTTTTATGAACTTTTGGCACTTGAGGTCATTAAAGACCAGTCTTATACCATTTCTTACGGTTCAGATTGAAAGAGGGTTGCGGGAAATTGATTTGGGTCAACTTGTATCGGTAGGATTCCCAATCCCTTTAATTACTTTAGTACGAGATTTGAGGTATGGATTAGACATTTTGGGCTATCCTCACGATGATAGTGGTAACGTCCTTCGAATCAAATACGCTCATGAGTTAATTACAACTGGAACAAAAGATACATTGGAGGAATTTCATCGTGTCTTTGACAGAAACACGATTTTGCCATATATGTCCTTTTTACTAATGGAGAAGTTCAAAGTGTCCATTAAAAATTCCTCGACGAAGCCACCAGCAAATGTGGTAGAAAATTTCCGGGAATATCTTTGGAACTATGACTTACCACTAGAATCCAACTTTAAAGTTCGTTATCACGATTACGATTTCCTGGATCTAACGGAGTTGGTCGTTGATTGCGATATGAAACATTTTCAATCTTACAATATATCAACGATATGCTTTCTGTGTCCAAACCTAAGTAAACTGAAAATAGCCGACGGGCCCGAATTTCAGTATAAAAAGGAAAAACATGTACGACAATACCAGAAGATGTCTCAGGCTACAATCAATGACTATGACATGAGGTTCATTTTTAGTTCTTTAGTGCATTTGAAGGAACTGGTGATTTGGGCAAACCTAAGTGCTGTCTCCAACCGAGGATTTATTGATGTCGGTCACCTCGCCAAGGAAAATAGAGAAAGAGAACTAAGTTTTGATGATCATACGAGCTACCACGAATTTGCTCACATGGTCAATCTTTACTATACAGATTCCACAAAAACTATGCCTAAAAGCCATCATAAATCAACGGACCTTTACATAAATAATAATAATATAAGCGAAGCAGAGGAAATCTTAGATCACAAAAGAAAGGCGCTTTCTTCTGATTCGATTGCGAGTCTAAAGGGTAATTAATAGCACCATTCCATACGATAAAATTCGTTGTCATCTGTGCTACTTAACATTTCTATGCTCATATCTATAACCTTACGTGAAAACAACGTAATCACAGATAAATCTCTATCTGTAGATTTGACATATTTATCTCTAAGAGGTGTCGGCGAAAAAATCTCCGATGAAATCTTGTATTCTGAAAATGGTCTATGCAGTCTGAAGAAATTGAAATATTTAGAGATTCTTGGTAATCACAAAGTAAGTTTTCTCCCATGTTTCAAATTCTTTTAGGACATTTATTTTACTAAAAACTATTGCAAACTGATTTCATTGTAATATGTATTCCTACAATTAGATTTCTGGAAAAGGAAAGAAATTGCTCGGAAACTGGGAGAAAGTTCGTTTGAATTAACGAAGAAACTACATTTTCGCTTTCCATTTCGGTTACGATTGAATTTCCATCCCCGAATGGCAAAATTTTAAAGGCTTTACTAATTTAACTCATCAAAATAAAATTACAGAGAAAATTGAATTTTTCGAATTAAATGTCTTGTAAGAAAATCCTTTGGGGGGAAAGAACTTTTTCAATTTCAAATTCGTTGCAGAATTACGACGTGATTCCAGAATAATAATAATTAAACCACCGCTGCTGTTTCCATCAATCTAACCCAAGTATTGATATCTAATGGGAGTTATTGATTACATATTGGATTTGCACTTGATCCTTTTCAATTAGGCACAGCACAGGACAATTACAACGGGCAAATAATGTGGATTTAATAGAGGAACATGCATATAGGCAAATAGGAGAATGCAAGCAAGCATAAATTATAAACGCACATAATACACCTGTCTACTCTGTGTCTAGTGAACTAACTATGAAATAATCCAAAGCGAAACTAGTGATGATCTCTTTTCAGCCCTTGTGCACTTACTCCACTTTCATTCTCCACCGTTGCAAGTCAGAAGCAACTAATGCCCTGCCATTTGCATTCATTGGAAAGCACTTCATTAGCTGGCAAGGATTTCAACATGGAAATTTACTATGAAATAATGAGATTAGTGTGCGGCTCACTTTACATTTTGTTTATAGAAAGCCACGGCTTCCTCTTTGGTCTCCTGTTATATTATACTACTACTAGGAATACATGACGGCAAATAAATCCACACTCACTCCAACTACACACCACACCATCGTCATTATAAACATGATGCTTATATAATAGTTTTAATATAGCCCCCGAGAAGAATTAAAGTAAAATGTAAGAGAGAGAGAGGACATAAGCATATGGCTATTAGCAAAGTAGCTATATAGCTAGCTAGGTCCTTTAGCATAAATGATTGTCTTCTGAATAGAATTGCCCTTTAGATGTATTGTGATTATCTATAGAGCGAAGCGAAGAGGAAGTTTCGTAAAGGCTAATTTATTTCCATTTACTTACATGTGCACATACTTAACCTTACGCCTTCCGTATGTCTGTCGAGAAAATGTGCATAGATAACCAAAGACAATCTGAAAATACTTTTATAATGGCACAAGATAGAGATTTCAGTAGTGCTTGCAACAATTCATTCATTCATTCAACATTCAGAAACCCTAACTATATTATACGGAGACGGAATGGAATGGAAATGAAGAGGCAGAATAGAGTGCTGATTAATTAATTCTGCATTTATGCTCATGCTAATTCTTTCGCTTGAGACTTGAGACAGAGAGGAGACTCTCTGCAACGCAACGGAAACTTACATCTGACGTAAATTTTATGTGAGGCTGAATGCATGCCAGGAATCCCTTTCCTCTACTCCCATCACCTTACCGAACTTACATTTATATTTATAATGTGCCGAAAGAATTCATTTCATTCCTGCACGTGTCCCTCCGTCTCAACATCCACACTTACGCAATGATGTGCTAATGACATTTCAACCATGTGAGTGTCTCTCCTATCCTCCTCTTTTTTCGTAGAACTACCAACACTCATTTCCTCCTTTTCCCTCAAGAAACTCCACCATTAACCACTTTTTAATACTCAACTACACAATTTACAAGAGCTAAGTGATTACATTTGCATTCCATCGAATTAAACATTTTTAGCTCAAGTATCCTATCTTTTTTTACATTCGTTTGAATATTTTGAATGCTATGAATAATTGCTGTAGCAGATTAATAATATTATTATAAGGAGAAAGAGAAGAGCACTCCATAATGTAATCGCACGTGCGGAGATTCGTTACACTTAGAAAATAGCACGATAAAACAATAAGCTTTAGTCAATTGAAGTTTCGGGAGTATTTTGAGAAAGGATGGAAACAAATTTGTTTCGTGTTACAATGTAAATAGGTTCCTGACGATGCGGTTTACTTCTGTAAACAATCCATCCATATACAACGACGGTACAGAGACTAGAATATAACTATACTTTATCGCTATCGTTTGTATATATAGGTCCAATATACAACATACTAAATTGTGTATATATTGAATCTTAGATTCAACGTATACTTAACTACCTATTGAAGATTCTCGTTATATCATTAACGATTTTATTTTATACACACCCACTGCCCATTAATTCGTATTTATTTTTCATTATGACAAATGTTTCTTTCGTAAAATACATCCTATGTTAAGACTACAAGTTGCAAAGATATGCTAGATATTTACACAGAATGACAACGAAGACGATAAGCATAACCAAAGAGCTGTTGCAAAGTTAAACTGAATGAAGCGCATAGAAACTTGTAAATACATTAACCGTGAGACTGCAGAGAAAGAAAACAGATGTACCTACATAAAAATTGCGTCCCAGTTAGTTTATGAATTCATGAATAATGTCCATGTATAAAGAAGTTTATAAGTAGCATTCATTAATTCATAAGATAAAAGAGTTCTCTAACTAACCGTCCTATATTGACGAGGAAACAGTATCCAAAGACGTCTTTGAACTGTTTTCTCTTTTATTGTTTCACTTAAAAAAAAGTCTTTCCATTCCCGTGACAAGACGGATGACGTGAAGAAGGACTTATCGTGTTCAACGCTTTTAGCTTAAAAATAACGCGTTCTTAATGTGTGCATTCTGAATTGGCAGGACGTAAAAGCCTACCATAGATACTCTACCTACTTTTTGCTTTGTATTAATAAGTAGCACAATATTTCATAAAAGCTAAAAAAAAATATATGCAAATAGGGTCTTTGGAATGGTTCTCAGATGCTCAGACAAGAGAATAAGACTTGCATAACTATAATTCATAAAGGAATGAAGTTTTTTCCTCCTCTTGTTAATTGTTGTCTTTTCTATCGTTTTAATTTCTTTTCTTGAGAGGATGGAGTGAGTAACTGGAGATAAGGCATGAAATTCTTTTGTTACCTACATTAAAGATACTGATAAAAATCGTCAAATGAATATAGCATTCATTTTTGCATTCTTCAACGTTCTATTTATTATCTATTTTAGTCCCAAAGTCCCAATGTGCAACGTTAGTGTAAAAGTAACTACGGTCTTCGTATTATTCCTAACAATCCTTCCCCATTCATACTACAATTCATTCCAGATCCTTTTTAATGTTTATAATTTATAAAGGATAGCCATAAAAAATATAACAATTAGCAATGCAAAAGTATTAAAAGTTTTTGCAAATCTACAAATATTAGTACAAAAATGAAACTCTGAATCCAGCTCAGTAGCCCCGAACTATATATTTTTTTTCATTGTTAAATAGGAAGGAAAACAAAGAATAGTGCAATAAATCTTGATGTAGGGGTACAATAATATAGTAGTGCTATTATTTTTGCATGTTCAGCATTCTTCCCTCCGCACTCTTCTTTTGTATTCCTTGTCTGTGAAGATACCGAATGGGTTTTCTGTAGTAGTGACACTGAACCAGTAGTAGTGAAAGTACCAAAGTCCTAAACTAGACTCCCATCCCAACTCGCAACAAAGAGTCACTCAACTATAACGTGCTATTTGTACAATGTCTGCTTATATAGATACATAGAAAAACTATATTACGTAAGTAAACTTAATTTGAGCATTTATTAGGGTAGGATCCTTCTTTATAAACACGCATATAGAGTCTATAGAGGGAATAATATTATATATCTCCTTTTATGTGAACAACTTATTGTTTGTTATGTTAGTTTCCTCTTGATGGGAATAAAAAGGGAGCCGAACTTTTAATCTTTTTAGGGAAACCTACATGTCATTAGTCGTATGTAATAGGAAAGAGAGTGGAGCGAGCAAGGCAGTAGGAAACTATCACATTACACGATGATATCTTATCTGAAAACAGTTGTTTGTGTAATGTAATAGCAAATGCTGCACGATAGCATGCGACACGCGTGTTTAATGTTAACTTTTTCTCTGATCAACTTGCACCAACCATGCCATTTCATGCTTTGCCTAACTTTTTCTTTAAAACAACAGAACAGAGACACTCCTATACTAATTCCAAGTGTGAGCGTTGATATCACTTGGTTAAAAATGTTTCTACAAGTCGCTATTTGAAGAGTAGCAACTAAAAGCATTTCAAAAAGTCCTTATCGTTAGTGTAACCTAATATTACTAATAATACAGAATGTGTATGAGTTGTAAATGACTGAACTCTGAACTAGGAAGGAGCAATAAATAACTGTCGCCCTTTTGATTTCCTTATTTTCCTTAGACTCTCCTCACTAAAAATTCTACTTTAAATAGTAGGCTAATAGCCTTTTGGCAATTAACCTAATTAACTATAACCAGTAGCTAGTTAAACATGAGTTATGTTCAAACACGATATGGGTAATTATACACTCAAATGTGAAATGGCAAAAGGTTCAATGGGCAAATATAGCACAAACCTGTCATTAAGTGCCACAAAATTACGTAACATTTCCCGGCAACAATTGCCACACTAAAGACCACTTTAAATCATTTTGCATGCACAAAGAGTGAAAGAAAGAAAGGACTATGATCCAAATTTCAAAGATTTTTCGCAATATTTGTTAAGAATCAAGAAAAACACTTGTTTTCGATTAGTTGGATTAAAGCGATGCGCACATCACGTCATTTGATGATGTTGATCAATGCCAGTTCAATGTGTGCTTTTAATTTAGTTGTGAGACTAAGTAAACTAACGTATATCCCAACAAGAAGTGACAGCAATATGGCGTGTGCAGGAAACGCCTACGCATACTATAGTACATTTTACTAAATCTATTTCGTGGGAGGTATATAATATGCCATTTTATCCCTTACAAACAACTAGGGCTTCGCTACCCGTTACTACGTAACGGAATTATCAGCGGTAAATGAGCATTAAATAACTTATACTAAAAGATAGGTAGAGTAGGGCAAGAGGAGTGCTCAGGGGGAGTATGCAAGTGGAGAACTGAGGTGGCAGGTACCCGGTAGTGTTATACTTGGTGGCTGCTACCCGGTAGTGTCATACCTGGTAGCAGCTACCCGGTAGTGTTATACCTGGTGACCGCTACCCGGTATTGTTATACCTGGTGGCAGCTACCCGGTAGTATTATACCTGGTGGCAGCTATCGAACTTTGGTTATACCTTATGCACG